>JAMLFT010002648.1:0-24636 GCA_026544285.1 Pachyrhizus erosus | reverse complement strand
ATCAAATTTAAAATAAAATAAAAATAACATATTTTCAAATAGACATCACACTTTTATTAAATAAAGTAATATTAAATTATTTAAAATAATAAAATTATCATATAACAATATCAATATCTTAAAATACAAACTAAAATAAAAATATTGTAAATAGTATAATAATAAAAAATAAATACTTTAATATGAAAATATCTAAAATATAATAATAATAAATAAAATACAATAAACTTATTATCTATCATTATAAATATTTTATATATTAAAAAATAAAAATAAAAAAATTATATCTTACATAAAAAAAAAATAATAAAATTCTACCTTTAGAGTGAAAGAAGAAGAAAAAAATGATAAAATCTCATTTTATATAAAAAAAATTAAAAAAGCCTAATAAATATTTGAAGACAAATGAAAAATAAATATTAAAAACTAGTATTGTAAAAAAATTTATTTCAAATAGCATATAAAAAACATTAGAAGTTACTAAAAAGTTATTTACCAAATAATTAAATTAATTTTTTAACTAATAAAAACTAATTAAAATGTTTTTTCAAACACAACCTTAATATATTATAAAATTTTTGTTCAAATGTCTATTGTATATTATAACTTATATATATAGGCAAATAAAACATAAAATTGCATAAAAAAAAAAGACCAATTTTAATGTGGATTATCTTATTAAGTGGTCCATTATGAATTTTGTTATTGTAAGTTCTTTCCATCATCAACTTCCCCCACTGTTTTTCGCAACCACTGGAGGCGATATCTAGCGATGATGACTTTCTTTTTTTAAACATGTTTAATATGCAGATCTTACTGTTATTCTAACAGTATGCTACATATTATTTTAGTTCGCACTAAGCTAAGTGATAAATGTATAAAGTATGTTCCACTTTTAATTAGAGAATTTAAATTCTAACACTTATATTTTAGCACATTATTACACATTTTGGTATTTTATATTTTAAAGTAGTTAATTGCAATTTTGAGTATTTTTTTTTTTATTGTTTTGCAAATAAAGTGCAACTTTCGAAACCAATGCTAAGCCTTATGATCACAACACTGGAAACACTGGGTGTTGAGCTTTCTGCTAGTGCTTGGTGCTATTTGTCAAGTCTCAAGTGTCAAAAATTGTCAAGATAGAGACTAATTGTTTTGGAGCATGAGAGCATTCAAATGCAATATCAACCACTAAATGTGCAAATCAGACACAATTAAAAAAAAAAGAAGCCTTGTGATAGATTACTGAGAGGTTTTTTTGGTTCTTTGGATCGCAATTGGAGATTTTCGAGACTCTAGCAAGTTTTGGAGACTTAATAGTGAAATTACTTCTACCCCTTCTTTCTTCTTCTTTTCTTTGTTTTCCATGTGTAAATAAAATCTCTTAGACGATAAGTTTCAATTGAATCTCTATATAATTTAGTTTTGTTTATCTAATATAGTTTGATTTTTGTGTTTCTTTAGTTTTCATAGCTATAGAAATCAATTTTTATTTGCGCAACAATATGCGATAATGGAAAATTTGAACGTAGACTAAAACTAGGATAGTTTATCATACATTTAGTTGTATTTGGAAATAACTTAAGTTAGATATTGTTTAAGAGATTAAGAATACTAATTTGGATAAAAGAATTTTAATCCAAGAAATTGAGATTAATTTATTTTTCATGAATTGGAACAGCAATGTGAGAGCAATATTGGATTAGATTAGGTGTTGCATACGATGAAAAGAAAGATGATTCATACTCCAATTGAATTGTGTTAAATCATTATGTTGACTCCTCGTTTACATTATTTTCCTTTTCAAAGGTTGTTTTCGACGAAGCCGAGTGAAGGTGTCGGTAGCTTTTGTCTGGACTCTGGATTTTTAAGAAAGGAAATATTCCATACGTTACCTTGGTTTACGTGGAGTTTGCTCCATCTCATCCTCTATATGTTTTGTTGTCCCTCCCACTCACAAATATAAGCTACCATTAACTAATTGACACTTGACAAACATTTGATAAATGTGTGAATTATATCCTAAATACCCAAACTTAATTTTACATACATTAATTTGTTTTTTTTAAGAAATAATTAGTTTTATCAAGAAAGGGATCTTTTAGATTTATTGGTTATTACATTTCTAGATTTGAATGCATATATTGTTATACTATACATTTTATTAAAAAAAATTATAAAACAGCAAAACATTACTTTTGCACATTAACGAGATAAAACTTTAACTTTGGTGTAAAGTTATTTTTCTAAATTATCAAAACATATTTATACAAAATTAAAGTGATACCAATTTTTACAAAATGAATTTTAAATTGTTAAATATAATCATGAGGTATACCTGAATCTCAACTATAAATTCTATATTTAAATGGGAAATTAATTTTATGAATGATACGAAAGATGTGATTAAGGTCACAAATGTTTTTGTATGTGTTTGAATGAATGTTTATAAAATCAATTTCATTTAAAATTTATATTAATTTAGTGTTATTTATATTTAAATAATTTTATTATAAAAATAAATTAGCAGTTAAACTTAATGTAAAATTGTTAATTCAATAAAAAAAACTACTTAAAATCTATTTTAAATATATAATCAATTTCATAATATAGAATGCAAATATTTATTTAAAATTATTCCAGCTAATATCTCAACATAATTCATACCGAGTTTATAATTTAGTCAATAGTTATGTACCCAGTTGGTCAACAAGAATTAAGAAGTAAGCTTTAAGGTGGTATCATTAGTTAATACAAAATTCTTCCAATTTAATAATACACTTGGAATTCAAATTTCAGATATGTAATTATGTTTAATATTTTCAGAGAGAGTTTTATCTTATTTACAATAATTATATCCAATTCAACTAAGATTATCTCGAATAAAAGATAATTGTGATAAAATAAAAAAAACTGGATATTTTATTGGAACAAAGCATGAAAGCTTTCCTAAGTATTATCATATGCTACCATTCAATATTGAAGTGTATGCGTGCGTGCCTTCAGTGCAGTTTACTTGAAACTTCAGAGGATGCGAGTTCCACAGTGATTCAATCTCTAAATTATTATGTATACATTATTATGTCATTCAAATGACATGATATTTCACATTCACTTCAACCCAAAGTCAAAACCATGGAAAGTAAAATATGCATTATTCCATAGATTGTTGGAGCATTGAAATATATATATAAAAAAAAAACGAAATTACGTAGTTGTTTCCATGGCTTTGCAATGTTATACTAAGTAGAATGAATCTTTAATTTTTGCGTTTTCACGTTACCACCATTTTCAACAATCAAATGTCTCTTTCTCGCAAACCACTTTCGCCCTCGCCGTCCACCGGAGTCAACCAAGTCGACGCCGATGCCAGAGCCGCTGATTTTCTTCCGGCGCGGCGGTTGACCAGGCATAGGAAGCTCCGGCACCTCAGCGACCAAGACATTGGCTCCGATGAGTTTTCTTTTTTTCCGGGTTTGCCGGAATCTCGCTCCCACGGCTGTTCCGACCACCGCTCCCTCTCTGCTCTGCCGCAACCGCTTCCGCTTCCCGAAGCGCCATTGACCTGTCAAACCAAGCCAATCAGCTCCAGCTCTGTACATCCTCGCCTTTCATCTTCGTTAGAACATCATGGCTATGCTGCTATTTCAAGGTAAACATTGCTTCGTCATTCAAAATGCTTTATACTCCAATTCAAAGTGCAAACTGAATAGTAGATACCTCATAAAGGGAAAGACATTAAACAAGTACAATTTTTTTAGTACGAATAGTGGTGTAAAGAAAAAAGAGATAAAAAGAAACTAGAAAAAGTAATAGATATAATAATTGATGTAATGAAAAAAAAAATAATAATAAGATGAAGATAAAATAGAATAGAAATTGATAGATGATTAATATTTTTGTAAAAGATAAAGGGAAAATATAAGGACACCCCAACTTTGGGTGAAAATGAGCAGGTGAAAAATTGATAGAAAAAAGAAGAAGAAAAAGAAAGAATGGAGAAGAAAAATGATAGATATACTAAATAATGCAATGAGAAATCAAAAGAGATAAGAAGAACATACGGTGAAAATGAGATAAAAAAAAAAGTAAATATATCTTTATAATCACTCAAAAGAAAAATTATGAAAATCTGTTGACTTTTTCTTACTTCTCATAAGTCCTTACCATTTAATGTACATACACCCTAAACCAGTTTTATTACTTGACAAAGACTCGATTAATTTACCACGTATACAAGTGATTAAGCATGGACAAAATGATTGTGAAATTATGTTCTATTAGGCAGTGTAAGAATGTGTACACCGTTAAACTACTGGACTGTTTTCTAAGGAATTGATGCTGTTTTTTTTTTTCAATTTTTATTTTTGACTTTTGTATGGATTTTGATATATAAAACTCGTTTTGATTTGGATCTGGTTCAGTTATTAGCTTCTAATAGAATCGGCAACTCTGCTTTATGTAATGCCACTTGTTGATTCGTTACAATGATTTATCTCCCCCCAAAATTATCAGGAACACAGTGTATCACGACGCAGTGACAGTGACAGGTACAAAATCTACACTTAATTTGGATAAATTCTCCTTGAATTCTTCTCTTGCGAATGCAAAATACAATCTGAGAGAGCATATTCCCGCAACAAGTGTCTTGTCAGGTGATTTCTTTCTTCACTATTGTTTTATGTCTCGAGAATTGAATATTGAACATCCTTAACCGTCTTATGTTGCTGTTGTTTATGCAGGCAATGGTTCATGGAAAGACCGCAGAGCAGTGTCTCATCGTGATGACTCTGAAGGCAATCTCCACTTGAATTTTGGCGTTGCCGCCAAGCCAAAGAGTGCTCCAACAAGTGTACTCACTAGTCCTAATACTAGTCCATGTAGATCAAGCAATGTAGATTTCTTTGATCCTACAACCAAATTCTCTCTGGAAGTTAATGACAAATCGAAAATGTTATCAGCTAAAAGTGTTCATAGTCCAGATCTTTTTCCTATTCATTGCCCTCTAAGCCTCACTCGTCACTTCAATCCTAAAATTGAGGAGGGATCTCAAAACCATAAATTTTTGCCCAGGGTTTGCCATGAAAATAGCCTTGTTGATTCACATCCCTTACCCCTTCCTCCTAGAGCTTCATCAAGTACCATTCATCGTGCTACAGAAAATCTGCCTTCAGTGAAAGGTCAATGGCAGAAAGGAAAACTTATTGGACGTGGTACTTTTGGAAGTGTTTTTCATGCAACCAACCTGTATGCATTTCATTCTAATTGATCTGCCATTGGCTATACTAGATTACGACCATCTGCTATATGGTATGCCCTTTTGTACAGTTACTCATGTGCATAACTATTTTATCTAACAGAGAAACTGGAGCCTCGTGTGCGATGAAGGAGGTCAATTTAATTCCTGATGATCCTGCATCTGCTGAGTGCATTGAACAACTGGAGCAGGTTCTTCCCTTTGTTTCTTTATATGTATTATCTTGTTGCAAAATTTGGCCACGTGAAAATAGTATTGAGCTTATGGTAAGAATATGCCAGAGTTAACCCCATATAACACTTTCTGATTGAACCCTAACTGCGGCTCTACAATTTTTATTGGAGTTAAACACCTACCACTGCAAGTTAGCTTCTAATGTGAATGGGATACAGAAGCTAATTTCATAAATGTTCAAGAATTGTCGGAATATTTAGTTGGAACGTAGAAGGAATGTTGTTTTGATCCTTAAACTTTTACGATATCGGCAATGGACATTTTTTTTGTTAGTATGAAAAATAAAAGATACTACAAACACAAGAAAGCTACACCAGTAGCATCAGCCAACAGTGCTGACTTAACATGAGTAGGACAAGTAAACAAAATCAAGGATTGTTGTTCCTACGCTCCAGTCTTGGCGAATAAATCAGCAACATTGTTACCTTCCCGCAAGGTATGTTGTAAGGTAACATTCCATTCTTGTGATAACATGGATGTAATAGAATTGATAATGGCAGCGTAAGGGTGAGGACGAGGTGCTACCTGCGTGATAAGTTGTAAAGCTGATAGCAAATCACTCTCAAAGATGAGATTATCATAACTATACTCGCATGCCAACTTGATACCATAATAAATGGCAAAAAGTTCTGCATTGATGTTTGTTGTGATATCGGCAATGGACTTTAAGTCTTTAACTTATTTTCATCTTCCCCCCCTGTCAAGGTTTCTTCTGTTACTTAGCGTTTTCCAATTCATTGTTCTAATAACTAATACAAATAATTCAAAAATTGCTTTCTAAAGAGAAAAGCAAAGTAAGGTAAATAGAAGGCAAGAGTGCAAGATTTGGATGATATTTGTACTGAAGAGATATTCAAATAGGGGTTTACAAGATGTACCTTGTTATCTAGGTTTATTTTCTAGATAGTACAGAACTATTTTTGCTCTTCAATCAGTTGCTGTCACTACAGTTCACTCATACTTACACAGTACTGAAATTTGTTTTCTGACTCAAACTAATTTTTTGCGGTCTATTCTACTGTTGTACAGTTTCTGAGAACTTTGAAATTCAATGCTTGCTTCCTTTTCTCTAGATCTTTATATTTCCTTTTCAATTGGGATTATGTTTTACTTTTGCACATGTGCAAATGGATGGTATTTAGGCTGTTATTCTTAGAAGTTCCTTGTTCCAGGAAGTTAAAATTCTCCGTCAACTACATCATCCCAACATTGTGCAGTATTATGGAAGTGAAATCGTGAGTTAATTGTTGGTTGTTAAGTTCTTGTTCCAAGTATAATCGATACAACCTAATGAAAAAATTAAGGATATTTGTGATAGCGAATTAGATTGAAGTTTTTAAGCATTTGTATTTTCAGGTTGGCAATCATTTCTACATATATATGGAGTATGTCCACCCGGGATCAATCAGTAAATTTATGCGTGAAAATTGTGGAGCTATGACAGAATCTGTGGTTCGCAATTTCACGAGGCATATTCTCTCTGGATTAGCTTACTTACATAGTAATAAAACCATTCACAGGTGACAAGAATGTTTAATGAAAGGAACCGTTCTATCTTGCTAATAAAATCTGTTGGCATTTGCTGTTTGAAGTTTGTTAAAATGGTTGAGTTGATTTGGTTCTTTAGAGATATCAAAGGTGCAAACTTGCTGGTCAATGAATCAGGCATTGTCAAGCTTGCAGATTTTGGGCTGGCAAAAATTGTAAGTCTTTAAATTTTTTACTTTTATATATATTTTGTATGATTGATGTAGGTAGTTAGTTATATATATATATATACTTTTAGTTAGGTAGATATGTAGCTGTTCTGCTGATCTGGTTATAACCACGTCATTCGTGTTGTTTTTTATAGTTTGCATTATTATAGAAGCTGGTGTCTTTTACTTTTGTTTCTGGTGGTCTTGCTATCTGACCAGTCTGCATTTTCCAGCTGATGGGGAATTCATATGATCTTTCTTTGAAGGGCAGTCCTTACTGGATGGCTCCAGAGGTATTTTATTAGTCGAATCATCTGTAGTATTTAGGATGGGTAATGACATGCCCCTGTTGACTCTAATTTGTCCATTTGAAGGTCGTGAAAGGTGCCATAAAGAACGAATCCAATCCTGATGTTGTCATGGCCATTGATATATGGAGCTTAGGGTGTACCATTTTAGAAATGTTGACAGGCAGACCTCCTTGGAGTGAAGTTGAAGGGGTGAGCACCTTCTTATGTTTGTTGACTCATTATAGTCAATCCTTGTGCATGTAAACTGTTGGTTCAATATAGAATAGGTTATATAAATTAGATATATATTCTCTGTATCAGTTCTCCTTTTCATTTCTTTTGGCATGACTTCCCGTAATAATTCCACTCCAAAGAAGAATGATAAAAAGCTCTACTTAGTTGTGTTTTATTTGTTAGCCTTCAGTCATGTTCAAGGTACTGCAAGAGTCCCCGCCAATACCCGAAACTTTATCTTCAGTGGGAAAGGATTTCCTCCAGCAATGTTTCCAAAGGGACCCTGCAGATCGACAATCTGCTGCAACGCTTCTTAAGCATGCCTTTGTGCAGAATTTGCATGATCAAGATGTTATAGTTCATCCACAATCCTTACCTGGAGGAGACCTAGGACCAGGAGTAAGTGCTAATTATACTTGATGAATTCCTCCATGTCGATCACTGACAAGGTCTAAGGATGTCACCATGAAGAGGAATGCTAGTAACACATTCTCTTTTTAATTTAACATGGGATCCACTAGTTTTAAAATAGGACACTCCAAACGAGAAAATTGGATCCACATATTTAGTAAAATCTATATGAATTTTACCTAAGGAGAGAATGTGTATAAAAGAAAGTGTTAGCATTTCTCCATCATGAAGCATAATTTATAAACCAGCACTTGCTTGGTGTTAATGCCAAAAAAGAGAGAAAAAATGTCATAGGGGTGAGAGTCCCTCACACGCTGTTCAAATAATTTGTGTTCTGTAGGGAGATTCAACTAGTCCCAGAGGCACTACCAAAAATAGACGAGGCACAACGCAAGCCTCCATTAGAGCACGGATTTTTAACAAACTTCAGAAATTAATCGGGTATTAGTTTTGCAAATCATAAATACTAAATTTCATAAATATAATTGTTGGTGTTTGATTGAGCTTCGTCTCTTTGTTGTTTTGCATTTGACAGCGATACTTCCGAACAAAGCAATGCTATGGAATCTAATCATATTATACCTTATCGACACTCTCATCTTCAAGAAGTGAACACTCTTCAATCTTCATTGGAACCCAGTACCCGCAATTACATGTCTGTTGCAAATTCCAGAAACATTTCCCACTGTCATGAGAATGATAACCAACTTCTGAAGCATGTCATCACGCTTAAAAGTTGAAAGGATGCAGCTGGAAGGGGGTTGGTAAATGAATTTTGCAAAAATTTCACTGCAGAATTAAACATTGCAGGGATTTGGAAGCTGGTCATCCATGAAGTTAGAATTTATATTTATTTAATATACTTAATTGCGAGGTAAAAAATGTGATAAAATTCCTATTGGTTTGTCATAACTAGTAAGGCTATTTTTTTTTTTGTACATGATGATAATGAGGCTCTGTTATTTTAACTTCTACTCAGGCAAGAAATTATACCTAAACATTATTTGTACAATTTTGGATAACCATTTTTTTAATGCTAGTATCCCAGCCCGACGATGTCGGGTCCTTTTTGTCTTTTGCAAAATAAAAATATATGACAACAAATTGTTATTTCTTTTTTTTTTTTTAAATATTAGAAGTTTCATGCAATGCACAAATTTAAATATTAAATTTGTGTATAATCTTTTATATCCTATACATGTATTCGAATTATTATAATACGTATAATCTTTGTAAAATACTTTATGTATAAAAAACTTAAATGAATTCAAAAGTAATACAATCCAAATTTAATAAAATAAAATAAAATAAGATCAGACAAAGACTTACCAGAATATGAATTTTTTTATTTTTTTATTTTTATTCTTACTAAATTATTTTCATGTTATTTAATATCAAATCCTAAAATATTCCTAAACATATAAATCAAAATTTTAGAAAATAAACTAACCCTACAAAACACAATTGATTGAATAATGATATCCACCTCCTGTTTAGTGACTATAAAATTTATTAAATGTTTGTGAAAGCTGTCAAGTCTTTCTTTATCAATCAAATATATTTTCATTTAAAATAAAAGATTTGTGAAAATTTTATCCTCATTTGATATTTTTAAATATAAAAAAATTTCATATTTATCTAATATAAATTGTTGATTTAAAAATAGTTAACATAAAGATATTATTTTATTCCTTTTCAAATATAAATAATTACAACAGTAATTTTTTTAAAACATATAAAGACCATCTAATAGTAATTGACTAAACATTTAATTTAATTAAATATATCAAAATGTTTCGCATTTTTATTTTTTATAAGTATTTCTAAAATATGATTCATATTATTAATGAGATAAATATAATTTAATCTAAATATTTCATAATGAAATTATATTTATAAATAAAATTATCTTTAAATTAAATTGAAGTTTTAATTTAAATATATTTTTGTATATATTTATTATAATGATTATTTTAAAGTCAAATTAATATAATTTAAACTAACATGCACCAATGCTAATTATTATTATTATAAAAAGAAAAAAAAGAGTTAAAAGGGTGATTCTAGTAATTGGGATAGTTCCTTGCAGTTATAATCCTCGAATATCAAGCAAAATATTTTGCCTCAAATTTGTGACTATTCAACGAAAAAAAAAAGTAAAATGAAATAATAATAAAAATAAAGACATTGAGCAGAAATTTTTTTGTCAAAGGATATTTTGTGGAAATGCACTGTTAATTGTACAGTAGAACGTCATGGCTTGTTCCAAACAAATTGTAAAATTATAGATAAATATACGCAAAAACAAATTGACTTGTTACAAAGAGGTTCAAAAGCTGAACTCTCAACAAAGTGACATGAGTCTAAAAAAGTTTCTTAAATTTATTTAGTATAAATTAGACAGTTATCTTAATAAAAGTAAAAGTAAATAAATAGAAAGATGAAGTATGCTTCGACTTTGCTTCTTGAAAAGGGTAAAAGTAACGGAGCCAGTAAATCATATTGAATACGCGTATAACACAATTGTACAAATTGTCACACGATGTTTAACACTTAATATAATTGGCACATTCAAAACTCGTGGCAAATTTGGGGACAAAAATATAGAAAATGTTATCTTGGCATCAATTTTGTGTGGATATTTATAAGATTTTTTACTATTTTTTTTGTTGAAAAGATTGTGTGTGTTATAGATGTCATTAGTAAAGCATTGGGTGTAAGTTGACAAAGTTGTTAAAGAAGCGGTCCCACACCGCCGCTAGCATGCTTCCTACAAAATATTTGTGCAATAATTTCTTTATTTTGTGTTTGATTTGTATGATTCATTGTCATATCATCGTATATTAAGATCTTTGTCCGGATACAGTGAGAACATTATCAGTTGAATAAATGATGAATTTAGATCTTAAATTTATATTTCCTTATTTTAGTTCTAAGAAAAATTTAAATAACTTTTTTAAATGTTTTAGAGTTTTATCTAAGTTCTTTAAATTAAGTTTTTTTTTTCATCTCTAAACTTATATTATTATTATTATTACATAAATCATTAATCCTTAGATTAAGAATATTAATTTTAAAGACATAAAAAAATTTATTTAAACTTTTTTATTTTCATATATTTATCTGACGACAACATATAAATTTAAATTTAATTAAAATGTACGGATAATGCAAAAAATTGTTTATATTATTTAAATATAAATTGATATATATGATTAAATTATTATTTTTGTAATATTTTTTGAGAAAAATATATTTGTTGTTTTTATACTTTTAGTAAAATTTAATCAATCTCTATATTTTCGTATAGAAAAATTGGTCTGTCAAGTTTTTAAAATATGTGAATTTAGTTTATTGTTTAAAAAACTTTGTTTTTTTTTAATTAGGAGGCATTAAATTTATTTTTTTTTTTAAAAAATTGAAGACTAAATTTATCAATATTAAAAATGTAAGAACTTTAATTATATGTTTGACCAAAAGAATAAAAAAAAATACATATTTATTTGTTTTTAAAGATATATTTATGGCGATTTTTACTTAATTAACGGAATAAATTTGTTACGTTGACTATATATCAAAATTAATCTTTTTTTTAATTTATAAAGGGTATTCTAATTGACTGATTATTATAATAGCTTATTTTAATCAAAACAATATAAGTAATAATAAAATAAAAAGAGAAAGTTTGAATTGATTGGTTCAATAACCATCTCTGTTATCGAAACTAATATAATATTATGCATATAAATAAAAGAAAAAGAGGAAAAAGGTTTATGTTAGTTGGTTCAATGATATTTCATTTAGTTTATAAAAGTGATCTATAAATAATCCTCTTGTGATTTTATTAAGCTCTATGATAAAACTTTTTTTATGAACTTAATTAAATATAAAACTTTTTAGACATAAACTAAGTTTATGTAATACATTCTTATTAAATAAACAGGATCTTTATTTTGTTGTTTATCAAAACGCCTCTAAAAAATTTTCGCTTTTGCTCTAGTTACTGTTGTAAGAGAGTCGCAACAGATTTATAAATAAGCAATTTGAAGATGTGAATAGGAGCATAAATGTGAAAAAATATATTGGCAATTGTATATTTATATATTTATTTTTTCTATTTTTTAACACTTTCTTCTTCTTTTTCCTAACATGTCACTTATTACAATTATATATTTTCCCCTTAATTTCTATCAATTTCTTACACTTAAAAATAGAGTGTTCACTCAACATTATCCATTAGATATAGCGAGGGAGTTAAATACTTTTTTTTTAATAAAAAAATATCACATGAAAAAGTAATTATGTAAAGATAATGTAAAATGAGTTTTATACTTAATATAACTTTATTTAATCAATAGTGAATTTTTTATATTAAAAATAGATAGAATATAAACTCATAGTATATATAACATTAGAAACGTAAAAAAGGGATGTCATGCGAGTGATTACTTATGAATTAATGCATATTAACTTAAAATATACCGATCCGAAGATCCAATAATCCAAGCTGGTTTAACGATAAATACCAATGATATTGATCAAACGAATTTTTGTTAGAATATGATTGAAATATATGAATCTTTGTTTTTTGAAATAATTATTATTAAAAATCCATAAATTTATCCTACATGATAATTTATTTACATGACAGTAAAAAATTTGTACTGTAAATGCATATTTTATTTTCTTAATCAACAATATGAATTTTACAATTAATTAGTCTTCTTAAGTTTAACCGAAAGTAATTACTGTGGAGGAGGAGAAGTCGAATTCAGACAAGAGAAATACCGATAAGAAAAACATGGAAACACATTAATATTCAGAGGCCAAGTTGTCCGAAAAGGATGAAGACGTATATTCTCTAACTTTGCTTGCACCCACAACCTGCATCGCATCCCAAAACACCGCCGGAGAAGCTGGCTGCTCCTCCCATCCATCACCAGTCCCCGGCGGCGCAAGAGTCAACATGGTCAACGGGTCATCCTCCACATCAGCATCAAAACAAGGGCGTTGAGAGCAGACCTTACGCTTGAGCGTGGCATTCCAATGGTTCTTAACGGCATTATCGGTTCGGCCCGGTAGCATCCTAGCAATAGTGGCCCACTTGTTTCCGAAGCGGGCCTGCGCGTGCAAGATAACCTCGTCCTCGTGCGTGGAGAAGGGTCGGTGCTCCACTGTGGGACTAAGTTGGTTGCACCAGCGAAGCCTGCAGGACTTCCCAGACCTGCCCTTAATGGACCGGCTTATCAAGGCCCAGTTTCGAGGCCCATGGGCAGCTACGAGACGGGTCAGGATCCGATCCTCCTCCGTACTCCATGGACCTTTTATTCTATTATTGTTGTTGGGTGGTGGTGGGGTAGAGTCGGAAGAAGAAGAAGAAAAAGAAGAAGATGATGATGATGATGATGAAGATGAAGAAGATGAAGAAGATGAAGAAGATGGATTCATGTTTTATGAATTACACTAGAGTGTGAAGTTGTGAAGAGTGATGGTGGTTGGTTGGGGTTATATATGGAGAGAGAAATGGTTAGGTTCATGCATGCACTTGTTGAGGGAGGGGACTTTCTAGGAAACTGGAGTTAGGGATTCTTTAATTAATAATAGTTTTGCCCAATAAAACTTTCTTTCTTTCTTTCTTTCTTTCTTTCTTTCTTTCTTTCTGGCTGGCTAGCAGTAGCATTCTTAATTGATTAGGTTGTATTATTCTTATTACTGTTCTTCATTTGGGTTTCTCTTCCTTTATTTCTTTGACTGCTTTGTCTGTCGCTTTTCAACTTTTATTTCGTATACATCTTCTCTCTCTTTATTTTTTTTTCATTAATCAATCACTATCTTTGTCTTCGTTTATTGGATACGGATACACTTCTTAGTGTAATTTTGTTTCATCCGAGTATTCATAGACTTCGAGGAGTTGAGAAATTTAATTCAAGATTCGTAAATGAAAAGTTTAAAACCTTTTCATTTTTTTAATATATATTTTATAATTATATTAGTGAGATAACTAGTGTTTTAAACCCGTGTTTGTACTGGTTAAATTTAATATTTAACTTTCATGATTAAAATTAATTATAATAAAAGTTGAACAGTTATCTATATCATATAATTAAAGTATGTAAATATTAAATGATATAAATAAAATTTATTGACTTTGTTTTATGAAATGTTTCAATATACTTCCTTTAATATTTATTATAAGGTTTAAATTAAAATTATAATTTAATTTTTTTATAAGATTTAATTTAAAATATTTCTTATATTAATTATTTTTTATAAAAATATATTTTATTAAAAATAATGTGATAATAGAAGAAATATGATTTATTAATATTTGTTAATTTTGTTTATGAGAAATTTTTAAAAAAAATATTAATTTAAGATAAATTTATTATTTTTAACTAAATTAATAAAAAATTTTAATGTTAATAAATTCGATAATTAGACCTTATAATTAGTATAAATTTTAAGATAATTATTATAAAAATAAATTTTTTTAATAATAATAACAAAAAAGTGCGTTTGAAAGCATGTTATTAATATTTTGGGCATTAACTAGTTTTTGTTTATTGAATGAAAGATATCTTTGTTTTATTTTAAAAAAACTAAAACACAATAAGATTATCCTTTAATGTAAAATTTATAAAAATAAGTATGTGCAAATTATATAAAATATATTAGTTTAAATATATTTTTAATTTTATTAAAATTTAGTTAAAATTTTATTTTTATTTTTTATTATTAAGAGACACTCGTTAACAATTCATGTATTTAAAGAAATATTAAGTCATTATTTGAACTAATACATGTTAGTATCTATTATACAATTTCAAAACATATGATATTTGAAAAAATAATTACATCCTTAAAATAATATATTGTTTATCTATTTTAAAATAAATTTTAGAAAAAAATAATTATTTTATATTTTTGAGGAGTTAAAATTAAATTTTTTTTTATAAAAACCAAAATTAAAATTTATTATATTTTATAGAAACTAAAATCAAAATAATTTAAAATTTTATAGGAATAAAAAACAAAAAAAATTGTTTATAAAGACAAAAATAAAAATATATTTAAATTAAAAATATTTATTTAACATCTAGAAAAATAAAATGAACATAATATTTTTAAATTATATAAATATTTATTTTTATAATCATTATAATAAATTTTTTAAGAGATATTAGAGTAATATACAATGAGTTTTAATGTAATATTTTTAAATAAGAAAAAAAATATAATATATAAAAAATGTAAATATAATATTTTAAAAAATGAATATAAAAATTATTATATAATTGATATAAAAATGAGATGGTAGTATATTTGAAAATGTAATGATAAAATGCATTGTGTTGTGAGGGAAGAAAAGGCAATGTGATGCGTTAACGTAGGTAGTGCAGCAGAGAACAAAAATGTACATTGCGTGATGGGTTTAGTCATTACTTATTGCATGAAATCAGAGTATGATTGTTTCATTCAGATTTCAATTTGTCTGTATTGTCCCAAAAAATAATAAAATAAAATAAAAAAAATTAAAAAAGGATTTCAATTCATGTTTTTATCTTTGACGGTGGAATCCATTGTGTCCCCTTCCAACCCCTTTGCCTGCTGAGTAGGTCCCACTCAATTTCACGTGTCTTAACTGTTGACGCTGCTTCATCTTTTTTCCAGAATAACACATCAATATTTTTTTTAATTTTTTTTATAATAAAAAATATTATATATTAAAAAAAATAAATTTAAATCTAAAAAATAAAAAATAAAAATAATTATTTAGATTCAAAATATTAAAAATATATTTAAATAATTATATATAAACTTTATATTACATAAAAAAAAACATACAAAGTAAATTACACAAGTGAAATTAATAACGTGTCTAATTTAAATATCATGAAAATTAAATAATGACACTTGCGCAACGAGAATAAATTATACGAATAAATTTTACAACACATCTAATCCAAAAAAATTTCAAGTATTAGATAATAAGAGTCGTTGTAACAGGTGACCAGATTATACTATGATCTCATAACACCAGAGATGTCTTTACACTCATAAGTAAATTATACAAATATTTTTTCTAGTATAAAATATACAAGTAAATTTAATAACATATCCTATCAAACACATTAATGTTGTGTTTGTTAAAATAAAAATAGTACACAAGAACGACGAAAGACAAATATATATATATATATATATATATATACGAACTTTTTCATCTTTCGTCGGTTTGTCATTTATAAAATATTGTTAAAATTCTTTAAAAAATTGTGGGATTCATTTGAAAAAATTTCGACTCAAATGCAAAAAAAATCACATAAATCAACAGTGATACAATGCTTAGCAATTTTTTTCATTTTTATATAACTAATTATAATGAGAAGAATCAAATTATGTTAATATAACTTTCATATATTACATAATTAAATAATTTTATATAAAATATAAATTTTATTGATTAAGTTATATTTTTTATTATCTTAATTGTTTATCTCAAAATTTATAAATAATTAAATTATAATAAAAAGATAATCAAATGATTTATATTTTTATATATTTTAAAAATACATATTACGTTTATTTTGATATTTATGATTGAAATACAAATAATTTTATATTTATGTAAAATTTTATATATATGATCAAAGTAAAAGAAATTTTCTAACAGTGAATTTTAAAAAAAAATTATTTAATTAAAAACTATTGACTAATATAATAATTAATAATGTTATAATTTTAAGAAATATTCTAAAAGATAAAGTTTTATATTGCTTAAAATATATTTGATTATAAAATTTATATATCATTCTATAATATAAATTTTTAAAGTGATTAACAAAAGATAAAAATGTTGCATACATAAATTTGAATCATCTGAACTTGCATCAATTTGTGTTCTTTACATGTACAATAATGAGTCATGCAAATTTTTTATTTAATGATTTAATAAAATTTTATTTTTTAAGTTTTTGAATTTAAATTTTGACTTTAAAATTAATTGCTTATCAGGAAAACATAATTTTTAACTTGATGAATTTTGTTTGATGTAATAACGAAATTTTCAAATTTTTCATCTTAATTATTTTCAGATTTTTATTTAAACGTGTATTAATTATTTTTAAATTTTAATTAAAACAAACATTAATTATTTTCTTTATCATTTTATTGTTAAAATGTTTTTTTTTTGTTTTTTTATTATTTATTTTTTGAATGATAATATGTTTCTTTCAAACTCTATATAAACTTAATTTTTCCATTAGTTTTAAATATTTTAAAAAAATTCTCTTCTCTTTCTTTTTTTTTTCTTTTGATTTTTGAATTTGAGTGCTTTTATTTACTAGTTATATTGCTTCACTTTTGCTGTTGATTAATAATTAATAATAAATTAATAATATTAATAATAAAAATAAAATAAAAATTATAATAATTACTAATAATAATAATGATATAATATTAATAAGAAAGATAAAATTTTATTTAATATTTATTTTTTATTTTTTATTTTTACTTATTAAATAACTTTAATTTAAATATTTTTTCTATTTTATCTTATTTTTCTTTCACTAAATAACTTTTATTTTTACTTATTTTTTGTTACTTCTTCTTCCACTATTTGCCCCCCTTCCCAAACACAGTAGAGATGACGTTTAGTATCCTCCTTAGACTCCTTTGCAGAAGTGCATCGTGTCATTCAGTCATTAAAAAAAATATATGATACAATAAATATATAATTAAAGAAAAGACATAAGAATAGAAGCTAAATTAAGAGGTACTTATATAAGACATGTAATGTCTAATATGGAAACAGGTAAATAATTGTAAAAAAGTTTTTGAAAAACTCATTAAAAATGTAGCATTATTCTTTTATTTGTGTGTATGTACAAAATAATAAGATTAGACATACCTAAACTTCACGGGTAGATTGATTGTCTCTCCAACTCGTTTTCTTTGTTCTTACTTTTTCATTGGCATTGCAAAAAACATGAAATCTAATGAGTTGCCTATCATATATTCAGTGAGAAAACGTGATTATAAAAACGAATAGAATAGACCTTAATTTTCATATATGTGGCCGCCATGGTCCTAAGGGATTATTATTATATCTGTTTTCTGTAAATGGACCCTTTGTATTATGGTGAGTTGCCACTCTAACCCCTTCTCAGAGAGAAAAAAATTCCATGCTGTTGTGAACCATGTTTTCCATATGTGCTATCCAAATTTAAATGGACATTTAATAGGGGATACAAATACAATGTGTAGGTTCCACCTAAACAACTTTAAAGTCTAAATCTGATTTTTTTTTTTTTATGATAATTTTGAATCATGTGTTATCTCTTTAAGTTTTGTCAAGTGCATTTAAGATGTTTGTTTATATAAAGATAATAATTAAGTAAAAGATAAAATATAAAGTATGAGTTCAGTTCCTCTAAATTATAATATTAATGTAATATTTGGTAAAGTAATAAAATTCATTCTTTATATACATTTACATTGTTTTCATTTCATTTATAGTGAAGCCTGACTCTAAAGTTTATCTCAATTTTTATATCTATAAATTTAAATTTTTATTTTAAAAATATTTTCTCTTTCTTGTGACTATAGCAATATTGTTCTTATTTTATGACATGTATTTTATAAATTTTATGTCCATACAATACACACTATTTATTATATAAATTATAGCTCTGTAACATTTAATATAATATAAAAATAATTATGTTCATAAATCAAATTTTAGATCACTTAAAAATATAAGTCCTTATCACTTGTGCCAACTAATATTAATAGTTATATTTAGACATGATATATTTTATTTTTAATAATAATTTTTTTAATAGAGAGAATGATGTTTTAATTTAAGATAGAAAATTCTTCTTGACTTGAAAAACGCATGGACAAACTTTATATTTGTTTTATTTTAAGGAGATGAGTTATTTTATTTAAAAAATAATGGATTATCTTTTTTGTTAGTGGTTTTCTTTTTATTTTTTAAAATAAAAGTGCATCTTATTGTTATCCTAAAAAATTATAAAATGAAAATGATATGTACAGAAAATGAAATAGAATCAATGTGAATGTATATAAGTAATAAATCAAATGTCATAAATTCTATAGTCAAAGTGTTATATGATAAATATTTTTGTAACTTTATCAAACACTACATCATTAATTATATGCCGTATCAAGTTATATCAGAGCAAATAAAAGAAAACTCTCGTGATTAGCATACAATATAATATGATGTAATTTCAAAAGGAAATATCATTGAGTGTTTGGATTAATTATTACAAATTTATTTTTAATTTGATTAATAATCTTTAATTTAAAACTTGAATAGATAAGCGTTAAATATTAAAAATAAATAAATTTATCATCCGTAATAATTATATTCAACACAAGTATGTTTCCTTTTAATAAAAAAGCACTTGTGATCTATAAAAAATTACAAATTAAAACCAAACTAATTACAAATAATTTAGTTGTTATATTTATCTTTTTTCTCAAATCGATTGGCTATTTTAAAATTTCAGATTAATATATATCAGATTTTAACACTTAATTTTTTCTTCAATTTTGGTAATTTCTTTATTTCTTTTTCATTTATTTTGAACTTTTAAAGATCTTATCAAGTGTTTAATTTAGTCATGTTTATTGTAATAGGACTTTTAATGAATTCTGGATAAAAAAATTAATGGGATATGTAAATTAATAGTTATAAAAAATAGATAAAATAAGCAAATTAATTAATCATTACAAAATAAAGAATATTTGCACAAGCACACACACAATGTATAATAAGTTCCAATTCCAATTTAATTTTATTCTAAACCTTGATTGAACTACTTCAACTCATAAACACCTCTATTTTATGCATCAAAAAGAAAAAAACTAATGTACTAAAAAACAGTCTAAAGTGTGAATTTTCTTCGGTACTAAAAATTTCTAGCAAGAGAGATACACACAGTAAAAATCTGTTAAAATTTCCAGCACAGAAGAGGATACATGCTAAAGTATTTCGAGTTACATGTTTAGCAAACGAGCGACTTGGATTTGCATTGGATTCTCTCTCTCCATACATCATAGCATTGGAATTTCATGTCTCTGATTTTTCGTTGATAATTGTTAAATTTGTAATTAATTTCTTGGCAGAATGAATAATGGACTACCTCTGCCTACAGAGCAATGATGACCAGAGGGATATACATATGAAAATACTGGGGGTACTTGGTAGGCATATTTACCATGTTTCTATTTATGTAATAAATTTATATAATGTTTTTATATTATTATTATTTTTTATTTATGTTAAAAAATTTATACTCATAAATGATAGGTTCAAAATAGTATATATAAATAAATATTAGATTTTTCCTGTTAAAAAAATTAAAAATAATCATATCAAAATGTGATAATCTCACAGTTTAATTTTTAAAATAAAAATATATTATGTTGGTAAAATATTTAAATACCTAAGATTTCATGTGGTGACAATCTAACCACACAAAATCTATACCCATATTTTTTTTATGTTGCAGAAAATAAAGACAAGAAAAAAAAAACAAGTAATAAGAAGACTACCCCCATATAAGTGGGGTAACTCTCATTCAATCAACATTTTGAAATTGAATTGAATTCAAATTCAAATAATAAAATAATATAGGAGTCTATTTTAATAATTATTAAATTTATCGAGTTATTCTAATTATAAAATGTTAAAAGTTTTATATTAATTAATAATATTATAAAAATAATATATATAAATTAAAAATAACTTTCATAAGATAAATAGATTTAAACTAAAAATTACTCCCCATTACATCAATAAATTCTCTCTTATTTTCTTATTTGACGTTTTGATATATTACTTTTTTTTTTCTATATAATTGTGTGCAAGAACAATTTCACTATTGGAATGTAGGCAGGATGAGTGCTAATAGAAAATCCACATTCTTTTATTGGCCTTGCAGGAATTCACCAGGGCAGGTCATTTCACAAATAGACATATATACCACTTCATGAATGCAGCATGCAATTGAAAACTTCAAATCTTGAATATTCTTTTTTTGATCTGACATAAAATGGTTTTTTAGAATATAATTATGGTAAATATAATAACTACTTTTTATATTTTTGACATGACACAAAATCGAAATAAAATTAATATTTAGAAACAGTATAGATTATGAGGCAAATAAACACTAAAAATACAAGTAGGGGGTTGATATAAATCTGTCAGAGATGGAACAAGACAGGGAAAATAGCCAAACCTTTATCAGTCAACAAGAAAGCAGGGTAATGAGTCAGGTTTTAACATTTTGCTTTCTTATCTTTTCCTTTTTTTTTACCTTAGCAACAGTCAATTAAATACTGATTTATTCAAATCTAATTATTTATTATAATTCTTGTTGAGGGCATTAGTTAGTGGTATCTAAGTCTAGTTTATTACTTTACGAATCTAGTTTTTTTTTTTTTTTTTGTTTAAGTTTAAACTGGTTTGGGCTGGACATTATTGGGTTCGAAAGACACATAAGATATATAACATTCTTTTAAAGTCACATTTTTTATTTCTACTATTAATTTATCACAACTTTGCAATTCTTGGCAAATTTTGTTAATTGTCTTTGTCAGTTTGATCAAGTTGATATTTAATTTATATCAAGATTAAATGCTTTGTGTACAAGTATTCATAGTTGTTCAAGATAAAAAAAAGGTCAAATTTATAATAGAATTTGATTACTCAATAACCAAATCGAATTTGATATCTATTCTTGTTTGTAAAATAAGATCTGAATCTAGAAGGTCAATTAAGATTTTTGGACAACTCATACACATATTATGCAACTAAAGTTAAACACTCCTAACTTACCTAACTCAATTGATTTTAATTAATTTCAGAGTTAACTAACAGTGTCATTAATTATTCTTTCAATTTTTTTTTATCAAATTGCTTGCTTCTCTTTCCTTTTTTTTTCCTATCTTCCACATAATGAAAATGAATTCAAGGAACTCCTGGAGGGAAAGTCACAATAACATTTCCTTATTTTAGGCTTGTAGATCAATTTTACAGTTTAGATTTTGTCACCAGTCTTAGAAGATATTTTTTTTAATTGAATTATTATTTTAATCTCTATATTTATTTGTACATTAAAATTTCACATTTTTTCTGTTACTAAACTTGAACATTTTTATTACAAAAAAAAAATAAAATTACTCGTTTAATAACTGTTAAAAAAGTTCTGGAGAAATTATACTAAAAAGAAAATTCTTTTAAGACAAATGACAAAATTTAAACAATGAGATTAATCTTATGAACAAAACAAAGAAAAGTCATGAAAAAGTCCCTGAATTTGCTACCCAGTATGACATATATGTAGACCCTAATGATTGTCACACAATATTTCCATATACTATATATGAAAGATTCTCGATATATATATGGATGATATAGTTCGAACAACGTACGGTAATAAAGAAATTAATTGCATAGAATGTTGGACATGATCCATAGTATTTTTCTTCTGCATTGATGAAGTAAATGTATACTTAAAAATTGACCGCGATCATATATAATTATCCTTTAGATTTAAATAAGGACAAATGATTGGGTTTGCACAACTTAAACCCAAGATGAGTTTACCAATATTACAAATTTAATTTAACAAAAGAATACAACATTTTGAGTAAAAGACAAAAGAAAAAGGTGGGTATACGAAAAATCATCAAAAGAAACTTGATGATCTGGTGGTAATTAGAGTCCAAAACCAGCCAACCTTCCTAAGATACCTTGTCTGTAAGGCAAGAAGGTTTTCTTCTTCATATCCTCGGACTCCGCTCTCTTCATGGCGTAGTGCAACTCATGAGCCGAAATGGGTCCCTTTCTTTTCGATGAATCCGAGGATCTAAAACTTGACGACCCTTTAACTTCTTCGTTACTATTCTTCTTGTAGTACTTCTTCAAAGTATCTTTACTCGAAGCTCTCCCTTCGGAGGCACTACGAAACAATAAAAAGTCCTTCAACCACCACCTTTTCGAACCCTTCGAGGAAGAACTCGAGGACAAGACACTTGATTCCTCTTTGTTTATCAGAGGTTGTTGTTGTTGTTGCTGCTGCTGCTGCTGCTTTTGTTGTTCCGCTTCCCACGTCGATGTTTTTCTATAGGGAGAGTGCGACCGTGTCACCCTGCGACCCGAGTTCGAGGATGATAGGGTTAATGTTGAAGAAGTTCTCTCTCTTTCTCTGCCTCTTTTTTGTACAGCAACAGAAGGGTCCTTAGAAGTACGAGGCTCGTTCAAGGGTTTGATTTTGCCACCATCGAAGAGCTCTTCAGCGGAACGAGACGACTTGTCGGATTGATCATGATTCACATAAAACGCGAAACTGTAGTCATTGTTTTCGTCATCATCAATTTTGTTGGCTGCTTCAAATGAAGATGGTGAAGCGGAAGAATAATATTCAAACTCGGAGTATAATTGGGACAACCTAGATGGACTCGAGGGTGCGCTTAAGTAATAATTACCAAAACCTTTTGGTGAAGAAGGAACACTTTGATAGATCGAACCAATGTTGCTACCAAAATCAAAATTATCCATATTTTGGCTCCTAGGACTTTGTACCACCACTTCCATCTTCTTTCAATCTAACTTGTACCAAGATATTAATTTCTTAAAAGAGGGATCAGTATCTGACTCCCTGAGTTCCTAGAAAATAAATAAATAATAAAAAAAAAGAAGCTAACTTGTTTGTCAATTTCTCTCTTGGCTAAGCTTGGTTTGTGAATTTGTGTCTTGGGTTAGTAGCAAAAGGTTTGTGTGAGAGATATGGGTATTTATATACAACATGTGTGGTCATAGTGAAGGGGAAGGTGAAGAGAAGGATCAAAGGGGGAAAAAGGTTGGGGATTGTTTTGTTGACCGTTGGCTTTTGGGTCGTTTGTTGTGTGATACGTTTAATTAAGCCGTCTTTTAATACCGTTTGTTATTCTTTATTCGAAATTTCTCATTTCGGTGTTAGACTTTTTGAGAAAAATATAATAACTAAGCAATATTGTTGACCCACATGGGTGATTTTTATATTTTAGTTTGGTAAGCATCTATGTAATGATGTTTAACTTGTAGATGTAGCTAAACTCATCTGTAATGTGTATGAAACTTACGTGGGGACAACGGGATTGAATTGGGAGGGCTATTGCATTATTTTAATTAATGTGCACGTTTCAAAAAGGTTAATGAAATTTTTACGAATATCAGCAAAATACTACAATATTATACTCTTTTTTTTTTTTCATTCTATTTATTATTGAATACTATTTTGTGTTCACATAATAAACGTTGTTCATGAAAAAAATATTAAAACGAATATCAAATAATATGTTGTTAACATATTTTAATAAAATTTAATTATAATGACGTTTTATATTTTTTTTGGTTACATAGTGATACTTGATATTCTTATACTAGTCCTTTTTATCTATTTTATTAATAAAAAAAATCCATCTTTCTTGTACA
>JAMLFT010002647.1:0-24636 GCA_026544285.1 Pachyrhizus erosus | reverse complement strand
ATCAAATTTTATTATTATGTTATAAATAGGAAATATATATTGATTTTGATGATAATTATTATTTATTAAAAAATATAACCTATCATTTTTAATAGATTTTTTTAAAATATATGTATATATTATTATTATTATTATTATTATGAGACCTTACATAAAGTTGTATTTAGATTTTAGACTAATCTAAGGTAAGTATCAAATTCCATACATGGACTACATTTGGGCTTTAGATGCAACCCACTTCATTTTCTTTTGTAAGGGTTGCTCTGCGATGCCTATCTGGGCTGAACTTCTAGCTACCTCTGTACCCAAGAAATGGACTAAATAAAAATAATATCATCATAGGCCAAAATTCTTCAATCCAAGGCATAATTAGCCAAGCAAATATTAGAAGCATGCATAACGCTGCACTTGGTTTATTCTGCTAGTAACTCCTCCATTCTCCGTTCAAATTAACAATGATACTATTTTGATATTTATAATAGGTTTCATTATATATTTAATTTCTATAAATTGTATATATTTTATCTTTTAGTTTCTATACTTAAAAATAATTCTTTTTAATCTTTAAATATGTTATTTTTAATTTTTTTTAGTTTCTATGAGTTTAAACATAAAGACTAAAAAAGAATATAAATAATATACAAAGAGACTAAGAAAGATTAAAATAATATATGTAAGAATCAAAATAGATAATTTTTAAATATAATAATTAAAAAATAAAGTTTTTGCAACTATATAAACTAAATAAATAATTAAACCTTTATAATAAAATCAAATAATGAGACAGCTCCCAATGTGTTTATCAAACTAGTGAAGATTATTTAAACTTAAAACAGAGGTTCAAGTTTGCATGTTAATAATACAGATACAATAAAATTGTTAGAGAAAGTTTTGCTGTCTTCTTCGTGACTAGAGTTCAAATAGAGTGAATAAAATAAAAAAAATCAAATAATGGGAAATTATTTTGAGGAACGAGCATTCAAGTTTCAGATATATATCCTTATTCAGAAAATAATAAAAAAATGATATGCATAAAATGTTAAAAGTTGTAAATAGATTTAAGGCAAGCTTAAGGAATTTAAAGCATGCACTGGTTACTTTGACATGGGTTGTGTAGTGTTGAAATACCTGCAATGAAGTTTCTTTAAGAAACCAACAATGTGTTTTGCATGAAGAAGACTTTCTGCCAGCTGATCCTGTGGAAATGATCTTCTTTCCACAGTTTAACCAACAGCATTATATGTTCTATCTCTGATTTTCAATAATAGTGGTTGCTTTTCAACCAACAAATAGTCTTTGGAAATATAAGTGAGCTGAAGGAGACAAATGGACCTTTTGCACCATACCAATCTCTTTTGTCTATCATTACAAACTACCAAGTTAAAAGGAGGGCTTGACTTGTAACGTTCTTCTAGAGATCAACTTTTATCGTTGGCTAATTTTGACCCTATGTTAATGTGTAGCTTTCTTTCTTTCTGTTTTTTTTTTTTTTTTTTTTTTTCAAAATATCATTAATTAAAAATCTTAATGCCAATATCACTTACTAAAACATAGAATGTAAAGTAAAGAACATCAATGCACAATAAATAAATAATATCAATTTAGCCACAAACACATATTTAGTAATCCTAAAACTACCAACTAACACAATAAATTACTCTTTTGTTACAAAATTTATTTTAAAAAAATATTATAATTACAAATAAATTTAATATTAATAATTAAATTAATCAAATTTTTTAATAATTATGAATTAGTTACAAGTGTTTTATATTTAGGGATAGAGAGAATATATGATAAAATTTTAGACTTTTTTACAATTTTTTCTTTTCTTTGTTATTCTTTTTGGATTGACACTTGTCTAGTAACAACCCAAATCAAATCAAGATAACTCAGAATAACCTACAATGAATTTGTGTAAATTAGTATTGTGTCAAGGAGCTCATATAAAAGCAACAACACTAAGTAGAATATTGCTCCCTAAAGAAACTCTAGTAGTATGGATACCGTTACAACAAGATGGCTCTAACAAATTCATTTGAAAAGGAAAAAATGCATTGGAGATGGAATAGAAATCTAAATGGGAGTTTTATTGACAAACAAAATAATTGAAAAATAGTAGGAACTAAAGTGATGACTAAATAAAAAAGAGAGAAAAGTTGAGGTGGTAATGGTAAGCAAAAGAAAAACTCTCACTAAGGAGAAAAAATGATAACCTAAAATGGAAAGAAAATCCTCTCATAAAGGTAAAGAAACCCTCTCATGGAAAGGCTAGGACATTGCTTTGTTAGATTTTACTGTATAGCTTTCTCATATTATTTATATCATGACTCTGGATTTAGTGGACTGGACTTTCCTTAAATTTAATTAATAGTGTGTTTGAATTTTAAATCATCTAGATGATGTAGAAACAACTTCTTACTATTTAAACTTAATACATACATGCGTGCGGGTGTTAAATGTGAATCCACACATGCTGAAAATTATATCTTTAAAATTGTGAAATTGGTGGCTATCTTAAGAAATAACATTTTTCTAAAATGAAAGAATTTAGAATAATTATAAAATTGATTTTCTCAATTGTATCATGAAGATATGTTATTGATTTGGTAAGATTTTGATTTAATTATGAGATTCAGTCATACATTTTTATTTACTATATATAAAATAGGACAAAGGGTCTTTTTAATTTAATTTATTTAATTTTTTTATGAAAAGGACCATGGATCTTTAATATACTAGATTGAGTATCATACTTTGAGAAAGATTTCTATAAGGCATTAATGGCAATGCTGGTTGTAACAAGAAGTTTATGGTGTGAAAATTTTCAACTATTATAATCCTATTTCTTCATATTGAATTTGGTGTTGATCCTCACCGTGATGTAGACTTTTAAGTAGACGAACCATGTTAACTCTTAGGCGTGATCTTCTTTTCTTGCTATCATATTACCAAAATCGATAAATTCAATATCTTATTTCACAACTTTGATTTATATCTTTCTTTTTAAGTTAAAGGAATATTGACTAATGATATTCTCGCATTACTTTCATTCATTGGTATGATAATTATCATTGTTTAGAAGTCAAGTTACCTCAATGCAATTAACTTATATAATGATGACATTACAGTAGTGGAGAGAAATACATGAAATTCTAGTACCTGTACATAATTATAATTCTTATATCTTACTTTTAAGATTAGGATCAATGACACAATTTTTGTGATATCTTTTCACAATTAAGCATAAAGTAGGGTATACATGTGTTTCTATACCATTCTCCACACGTTAAATATGAAAAAATTATATAACTTAGATTTGTACCCAACAAACCACATGAAATATTTACGGGGGAGAGAACTTACTTTAAATAAGATTATATTTAAAAGAAGATATATATAAACCTTGTGAAATATAGTTGTTGACAATTTATAATGATGTAAAAGTAGTTTGGTTAAGCTTTACAAAGTTAAAATTTGGATTTTATTTAAACCAACTTGTTCATAAGCAATATGTAATCTTGGCATAAATTTTGCTTGAAGTGGTTATCTTTTCTGACCTTATACCAGGTGAATCTATTTCTAATCTAATTTTTTTTTATTAATTTATTAAATAAAAAGAAGTAATTTAGCTTGTCAGTCTAACACGTGTCCATTCATTTTGGATATTTTTTTAATATAAAAGAAGAGAAAAAGAATATTCTAGATATTGTTTTCATAGTTACTCTTAACATGAAATCCTCCTATACAATCTTGAGCCAATGGTTTTGATTTTTGGTGTACAAGATCAGCAAAGGAGAGACTAGCTACTCTATCAAGAAACAGACACCAGACTTATCCGGTTATCCTCCTCAAAAAAATAAAAAAATAAAAAATAAAAAGAGAAAAAACCTTGTCAGTTAGGAGAATAAAACCCATTTCCAATAGTGGATTAGCTCACGTTGCACAAAGAAGAATCATGGATATCCCCAAATTTAGCAAGATAATCAGCATATCCTGAATGGCCTAACGCAACATGTGACAAGTCACTAATGATTTTGGTTTGGCTAAAAAGGTGCTAAACTAGTCAGCAACAAATAAAACTGACAATTTAAAAATTTGAATCAAAAGCTGAAATGTTGCTAAAAAGTTAGCTGCTCCTGATATTTTTCTGACCACCCAATCAACCTCTCTCACTCATTTTTCCTTCTTTCCTAATTCAAAATTTGTCTCCTTGTTTGTATACTACACTCATGTGTCATGTCTGTTTATAGAGACGATACTCAAATGGAAAGTTCTACGTATGAAATGCCAAGGTTCTACATATGAAATGTCAAGGTTGTGTACATATGATGAAATGCTTAAGTTGCAAGTTCTATAAATGCACTTTTGGAAGCGAAAATTCCCTTACTTGTTTTCTAAATGTTTTAACATGCAAATTACTTAACATTTATTTTTCATTCCATTCATGTGATGACATTGATTAAATTATAAGGTTGTTTGAGTACTTAAATTAAATGGAGCATCAAATCTGAATAAGATTTGTCAATGTGGCCTTCTTGTGTCTATGTTTGTCGTGTATCATATAGTAGTTTGGCGATATCTGTCTTTGTTCTCTGCTTCCAATGAGAAGATAATCAATACAAAATGAGGCATAATAAGTCTTGTTCCCCAATTAATGGACCCAATAATATAATAAGCCTCCGTCACAAAAAGGTTTGGGTGACTCATAATTTGGTACCCTTTCTTCAGGGTGTGATCTTAGGCTTAGCAACAATTATGTGCAGCTTCTAAAACAAGCACCCCAACAATGCAAGCAACTTCAGAAATAGAATGGGAAAAGCTGGTTGGTAGAGATGCCCCATGAGACCCACTCACTTGGTATTTGACAGAAACAAACACAGAAAGAAGACAGACAAGAAGGTCCCTTTGGTTTCATATGTTTGTAAATTAAAGAGACAGCACATGCCATATTCTCTTCTTATTTTTTCCACTCTTTTTTTTCTCTTTTTTGTTCTTGAATTTTGCACTTTGCTCCCATCACTCTACTTAATCTTGATGCCCTTCTACTTATAGTAAATCTTAATTCTGGTTACCACATTTCCTTAGATCTATCTTTTTATGATTGGATTTATATTGCTGTATTCCCAAGGTTGGATATAGGTGTTAGAATTTTTTTTTTCTTTTTTTGCTGTATTCCCAATTTTCTGCAGCTACTGTTGTTACGTTGTGTTCAAATGTTTTATTTTCTTGCTAGTTCTTTTGTTTTTGGCCCTTATATACACTTAGAACTATAAAAAAATGACATATATTTAATACATATTTGGTTTTGTTTATTAAAAAAAGTAAATAATATATCAACAGTCAGTAATAAATTGCTTTATATCATTATTTAATATACAGTCATATAAAAGATATTATTATGTATGAAAAAATATTTATTTTTATAATAATTACTTTAAAATTTATATTATGATAATTTCTGGTGAATTGATAATATTTTTTTTATATAATGCATAGAAATTACTCCTAAAAAAGGCAATTATTTAATTTTGTTACCTTTGAACGGTTGTTTTTAAGAAATTAATATTTCCTAAACATGTAATTAATGTTAAATGAGAATCAAATTTGATGTATTTCAAAATAGTTGCATATTGATGGGTATAAAATTGGTAAAACACAAAATTTTTAGGATTTATGATGCCTACCTAGTGTGAATTGGACCCAGGTGAGATTTCCGATGTTCATTTACTTTGTTTTATTTATGTCTTAAATGCAGACAAGTTTGTGTCACTTTGTAATTATATTTAAGAGATGCTTCAAGTACTTAGGACAGTAAACCATCTTTATTTTAGGGACGTGTGCACATGTCTATTAAAGTAAAAAAAAAACCCAAATTTTAAAATGATAGAATGTTGTTTGCATAGTCACATTCTTAATAATCAATAAACATGTCTGCTGTTAAATTGAAGGAATTCCTTTAATTAAGTTCATCAAACATTTTTTATTTGAAAAACTATAATCTCAATTATTGATTTTTGTCGTATAACTAGATTTCTTCATGACCACTAACTATTTATTAGTAAACTACATAGTACATATGTTTGCCAAATATAACAGCAGGTAGGATCAAGTCAAGTAACATTTATGAAGAAATAAATACCCAAACAGATCATTGCACTATTTTGCGAGATGTGGTCACAAACAAATGGGGAAAAACATAATCAGAAAAAAACTCTCCAAATTCAGATAAATGATATTTCAAGATTGCCTAGTAGGTTGATTAAAATTTACCATACAGTTAAAAATAACTTTCAGATATCTTATCAGATAAAAGACAAAATTTAGCATACGTAACTACAGTGCCAGTATGCAGAGATAGTGTGGGTTTGGACACTTGAATTTTATTTATTTTTTTAAATTTATATTTTTCCAAATATTACAGGCAGATAATATTTAAATGTTCCAAAAGATTTTATACAAAAATTAATACAAATGACGTGGCATGAATTTGACATAGGAAGCTATGAAAAGTGGAAGTTGAAATACGAAAGTAGATTCTACTACGATGTAACCGTTATGATATATAATTAATAATTAATAATTAATATTCGACCATTTATGTCTTGACATATATCTTTAAAATCCTCTTCGCGTGATACTGAATTACTGTCTCAATCACTTCTTTTATTACAATGCCACAGTTATCTTTTATCATAGCTAATTTTGATGTATGCCCTTGTATGATTATTACAAGTGACAAATAACAAAGTCTTTTCTTTCAACATTTAATATAATTATATATCTTAAATTCAAATTTAAAATCATCAGTTAAATTAAAATAACTATACAGTTAATTCATGTGTTTAACAGTGATTACTTACCTTTTCGATCAAGTTAAATACAATGAAATAATTTTTTTTATAATTAACTGTGAATTTATTTAAATATCATATTTTATCTAGTACCAAATTTATCTTTTTTGCATTAATATGGTATAAAAAATTATTAAATAATTTTTTAATTTTCATAATTAAAACTTTTAACTCCTTATTTGATTCAGCTAAGTCAAGTACTGCATATAGGAAGTTATATCCTTCAAGAAATAATTATACCACTTTTAAATCTCATTATCTAACGAATTTATTCTCTATGTTCCAATTGGAGGATAGTGGGTTTTTTTTTTTTTTTTTATAAAAAAAACAATCGCTTTTGCAGTTGTATTTATTATTTAACTTTGGCATTGATTAAAAAAAAGGGTAAATTATTTAAGTATTAAGTATGATTGTAACCTCAAGATTATGTATTATTTAACAAGTAAAACTTGGGTTGAAAATCGAAAAAAGAAGAATTTATAAATGAAATGCCGAATACACGAGGTTCTTGGCTCCTAAAAAACCGCATCCCCAGCCGTTACCGTACACCCACCCTCACCCACACACTCTCCTTCCCTCACTCACTCACTTACTCACTTATTTCCACTGTCTCTCACCTTTGTCCATCTCCATCAGCTTCAATCTCACTTTCTTTTTCCAGAATCACATTCTTCAATCACAACCTTTTAGGGTTAGGGTTTCCACATTATGATGTGAAACCCTAGCACGCGTCCAGCTTCTTACTCCAAACTCTCTCCTCCGCCGTGATCTCCGCTCCCATGGGCAACTGCTGCAGATCCCCGGCCGCCGTGGCCCGCGAGGACGTCAAATCGAGCTTCTCCAACGCCGACCACGCCAAGCGCGCCGGCGGAGGCGGCTCCGCCGCCGCTGCGAAGCAGAAGGCGCCGATCACGGTGCTAGCCGGCGTGCCGAAGGAGAACATCGAGGACCGATACCTGGTAGACCGCGAGCTCGGGCGCGGCGAGTTCGGCGTGACGTACCTCTGCATCGACCGCGACACGAGGGAGCTGCTCGCGTGCAAGAGCATCTCCAAGAGGAAGCTCAGGACCGCCGTGGACGTCGAGGACGTGCGCCGCGAGGTCGCTATCATGCGCCACCTGCCGGAGAGTCCGAGCATCGTGTCGCTCCGCGAGGCCTGCGAGGACGACAATGCCGTCCACCTCGTCATGGAGCTCTGCGAGGGCGGCGAGCTCTTCGACCGGATCGTCGCCCGCGGACACTACACCGAGCGAGCCGCTGCGGCGGTCACGCGGACGATCGTCGAGGTCGTGCAGCTCTGCCACAAGCACGGGGTCATCCACCGCGACCTGAAGCCCGAGAACTTCTTGTTCGCGAACAAAAAAGAGAATTCGCCGCTCAAGGCTATTGACTTTGGGCTCTCCATATTCTTTAAGCCAGGTACGACGAATTTGGGTTTGGTTGAGTGCATTGCGTGGATTTGGTTTCTAATTTGGAGGTGTGGCCTGTGTGCTGTTTTTAGTTTGATTTCTATTATTGTTTGGAAGACTCGAAGAAAATAAGAAGGGAAAATGAATTAAGCTTATCAGCTTATGCATCTCGGCTTTTGGAGAAGTTAAGCGGGAGAGTTTCTATAAAAGTTGCACAAGTTGATTTTAACTTGTGGAAAAAGCTCAATTCATTTTACTTTCTTGTTTTCTTCTTCTCTTATAAGTGAGAAACTTATCCTAACAGGGTTCTATTCTAGCATACTTGAAGTTGGTACTGTTAGGTTTTCTACTGTCTACTCTACATTCTGCGTCTGCAGCATAAAAGGAGACGAGGGTTGTTTTGTTAGTATGCTCACTGGGAGGCTTAAATTTGGTTGCGGATTTTAAATTTCAAGTTTTGAACGGCATTTGTTTTAATGAGGGTGCCTTGTTCATGAGAGTGCCTGGTTGTTTATGATTGTTCTTACCCACTTAACAAGGCAATTTTGATCCAAGGATGAGAGGCTGCATACCACTAGAACAAACGAGTGGTGACTCTGTTGATAGTGATAGTGATAGATCAGCAAACGCTAAGCTTGGCAATTGCTTTGTTTCTTTGTTAGATTATATTAGACTATGGTTGTTTCTATGTTAGTCCAATGTGTCAATCCTTTTATTTTCCCTTCCCACTTAGCCGTATTGCCAAATGTGGCATGAAGCGTAGACTTTATTGTAACTATACTAGGGGTTGCCACACATAATTTGGATCAGCAATAATTACTTTAGCATTAATGTGGTATTTTCCTGTGGCTCTTATATGGTTCTGTACAAACAACAGGTATTGTTTTTGGTTCTATTTTGATGGTTATTGTTGAATTATATTAAGGTTATTGGTAGTGGGCTTGGGCTTGTACTAGGAGGACTGGTACTTAACCTAATCAGTTGCGTATAGGAGCATTAGGTTATTGTATTAGGTAACTTATTAGGGTGTTGTGTTAAGCAGTGTTTGAGGAGGAAACTTGTCATTGCTGACTGCATTTGGGTTGCCAGTGGTACCAATTTTGGCTGTGCTAGAGAGGCAAGACCTGGGGAGATAGGGACTTGTATTGCTTAGATTTGGCCTGGGTTTACTATATTTGGTGGTGAACTGCTGTTCTGGCCCTTTTTTGCATGATTGGTGGTTCTTTCTTTATTTGATTTGTTTCAACTGGTTGGTTTTTCTTCCATCTTTGCGTAGCCTGTTTGGTATTGAACTATACTGCTTGAAGGATTGGAGACAAGCCGCCGTTCTTTGTTTTTAGTTGATGTGTTTATACTTGTATCAAGCTTAATGCATAGTATGAAGTAGCTTGAGCTTGTGCTAGTTGGACCGGTGCTTGACCTAAGTCATATAAATAGAAGATTAGGTTATTGTTTTAATGTAACACATTACATCTATCAATAATATTCAGTATTATTATAGTTATACTTTTCATTCTCGCCTTTTCTCCATCCCTAACCATAAACCTGTATATCTTAACAGTTATAGATTGAAAAAAAAGGCACGTAATACGAAATCCATTTGCCGTATTTGTCTCAAATTCTACATTAACTGTTTGTCAGTCTTTAAGAAACATTTTGTTCAGGCATTTAAGGATTCTGCTATCACAAAGGGATACAAAGTACTGGATCAGGTTGTGATTCAGTTACTAAGGGGGTGTTTGATTTGTTTTCTTGTTTTCATTTTTCATTATAATTACAATAATACCAACTTATTTCTTTCTAATTCTCATTTTCAACATTTTAGAAGGAAATGCCGAAGCAACCAAATATTGGGTTGTTTGGTTTCAGTTCTTAAAACAAATTTTTAAAAATAAAATAAAATTTATTTGGATACTTCTTAAAACTATTCTCAATACCTCAGTCTTAAAAAATTAAAAGGAAGAAATTGCATTAAATAAAAAATTTATTCCAGAAATATGGAAAATAGGCGGTGACAATTGTGTAAATAAAGGATTTCATTAATTTCAATTTCTAACGAAAACAGCCTGTCTCATTCAATTCTTCTTTTTCTCTGCAACAACAAATTTCTCTTCCAATAATCCATGCTTCCTCCGTTTCCGTTTTTTCCAAACAGCGGACTCTTAACTCTTTGCCCAATGTTTGCCTTCAGGGTTTTGTGCGAACACTATGGTGGTACAATGTTGCAGAGTACATTTTAGAGTGTTTCGCCAATGGTGATTGGCGCAGGAATGTTGACAAATAGAATTTGTGTAGTGCTGCACTGCTGCTTCCTTTTCTCATTATAGTAGGTCTGCCAACAAAGATGAGGAGATGGCTTTGTCTTCTCCATATTTTCACATTTCTCAAAAGAAATGTGATTAACTTTTGTGTTCACTAATTTGTGATTATGTTCTGTAATTTGTTTAAGTGTCTGTATGAAGTTTTACCTGGTTTCTCTCTATTCTATAGATGTCTCCTTTGACATATGCCAAAATAATCTTAATTTCTAATCTAAGAAAATAAATAGGTTTTATGGCCAGTTTCTGAATAATTATTTTAAAGGATTTAGCTCCTTTAAAGTGAACAGTACATTTTATAGGGTAAAATGCAGTTTAATAATTGCTGAATGGAAAATCACAAAATTGTGATGAAATACATACAGTGTTATTAACAAATTATTAAAATATCAACCATTGATTTTCCATTAAAATGGTTATAACTCTGTTTTATCCTTTGAAGTGCACTCCTTACTTTAGAGGAGCCAAATCCTTTGTTTAAAAAAACAAGGATTAATATCTATCATCTGAACACATTTTTTCAGCATTTTTGTTTTACAAATTGTTTCAAAGTTATGTTACAAACGTTTTTTATAAACAAAAGAACAAAATTGAACCTAACTGCACAATTGTTTTAATGTTTTCACCATTTCCTTCACCAAAGATTGAAAAACAGGAAACAAAATGAAACCAAGGCTATTGTTTTAATGTTATTGTAATGTACAAATAGGGACATTAATCGAAAATGAAAACAAGAAACAAACTGAATGCCCTTGAATGTTGGCTTACTTTCTTAGGAAACAGAGCTTGCCTGCTTACTCCCAGCACTATAGAGTATAGACATTAATCTTAAGGCTGCACATACACCATCCGTTGTTGATGATTTGCCACCGATGCCACATTTTATTGCTGTCTATTCATGTTTCAACATTATGTTTCAATATTTTTTATTGCTTACACTATCTGACATTTTCCAGAATGTATTGTGGGTAATATAAAAATTTCCAGGAGAGAGGTTCTCAGAAATTGTTGGAAGTCCATATTATATGGCTCCAGAAGTGCTCAAGCGGAATTATGGACCAGAAATAGATATATGGAGTGCAGGAGTAATTCTCTACATCTTATTGTGTGGCGTTCCCCCATTTTGGGCAGGTAATTGCATTCGCAAATCATTATATCATTACTATGCTCTTCGTGCATGCCTTGTTCTTCATGTGCATTAGCATCTATCAACATTAATTTGTGCCCCATTTTCTGTCCTAATGCTTGCATGCATACATTTTTTGTTCTTTTCCTTTTGGTTTGAGGCTGACACATACTAATGCTTTCTGGCAAGGTTTTAATCTGCCAAGTTGTCTTTTCTTTTGGTTCATGTATATCATAAGTTTTGTGCTTGAGCTTGGGTCTTTTTATTATTTTATCAGCTCATAGAAGTCTTATTATATTCTTACCTTATTGTTGATTCTATGCAGAATCTGAGCAAGGAGTTGCACAGGCCATTCTTCGAGGGCTTATAGATTTCAAAAGGGAACCATGGCCCAGTATTTCTGAAAGTGCTAAAAGCCTTGTTAGGCAAATGTTAGAACCAGACCCTAAGCTTCGATTAACTGCCAAACAAGTGCTTGGTATGTTTATCTCCTTCCATGTTCATTTTATATTACTAAAGAGGCTTTTTGAAATCTCAATTAAATGCTGAAAGTTTCAGCACTGATATGATCTAGTGTTGTTTGTTTTACATTTTCTAAATAGAAATAAAGTGAAAAACAAATGCTGAAAACTATCTCCTTTTGGGTTTTAAATTTTTAATAATTAAACTGCTCTACTTGATGGGCTTAATGTATGACAATTTTCACTGTATTTTGTATTTTAAATCCTTAAGATCCTCCCTCCTTTGTGACTTTGATTTCTTGAATTGAAAACTTTGAAACTAAAAAGAAGTTGATCTATTGATGTTTCAAGGAGATTAGGCAGTAAGATTATGTATGGACATATCATTCTAAGTAGTTCTTTAGTGGCTTTAATTAAATTGTTAGACTATGAAAATATCTTATCAGAACATCATATCACATTGTAATACATCTCAGCTAATATCAATTCAGTGTTTTATTCTCTTTTATCTTTCTTCCCCCCTCTACACCTAAATTCCCATAATTTCAACATGGTATTAGAGTGGTACCATCATTCATGAACTGTCCTAAGTGTCCTGTCATTACTTCACCACCGAGGTCCCTAAGATTTGGAGTACTAACTTTAATTTGTGATTCTTCCTTCAAATTAACTTTCTCCTACTCCGTCAATCCTATGGCATTTTTGCTCCCTTCTACTATGTTGTTCCTTCCAGCAAGTTCAGGCCTCATCTGGCTGTGTTTTTCACTCCTACTGCCTCCTTCTCTGTCTTGGCCTCTGTCATGCAATTTACTGACGTTTTTCAGACAGTTATTTGGCTGTCATGTCCTCCTGGCAATCCTTGATTATGACTTTTATTCTGGCCATCTCCGTCATTGTTTTGTTCTTTCTACCATCATGTCTTATCTGGTGTTTCTTAACACCCATGTTATCATTATCAATTCAATGACATCTCCACCACCATCATTATATATCTACCATCTTAGTTAATATCATCTCAATTTTATGTTGTCTTTTATCTCTTTTCCTCCTTTTATATCTTAAATCCCATAATTTCAACACAAACATAACTTGTAATTATGTTGATGACTTATCAGAACACATCTTGTTGTAATTCAAGGTTCATCTTGTTTGTCTTGTCTTGCAGAGCATCCCTGGCTCCAAAATGCTAAGAAGGCTCCTAATGTTCCACTTGGAGATGTTGTCAAGTCAAGGCTTAAGCAATTTTCGATGATGAACAGATTCAAAAGAAAAGCCCTTAGGGTTAGTTCACTGCACTTCTGGTGATATCTTAAGCTATTCTTTTACAGTATGTCAGAGCTAAAATTTTACATTTGAAAACAGGTCATTGCTGATTTCTTATCCAATGAAGAAGTTGAAGACATCAAAGAAATGTTCAAGAAGATGGATAATGATAATGATGGCATTGTTTCCATTGAAGAACTAAAAGCTGGATTTCGAAACTTTGGGTCTCAACTGGCTGAGTCTGAAATTCAGTTGCTTATTGAAGCTGTAAGTATGGTTAACTTTCCCTTGTCTGGTAAATTATTGCGATTAAACTCTAAAGTTGCTAGTGCAATATCTCATGCTTCATCATAAATTAGCCAACAAAAATTGATATCTGTTTACCAACACACAAATGTGAGTTGAAATGCATGGTTTTTCCTCATATTGATGACTTTTCTTTTCCTATACCCGGTTTTCATGTTTATTTTTAAACCATTGTATGATACTAAGTAAAATATTTTACCTTGAAATTGTTCTTGCTTTGTCTTTTAATCACTGTATGTTGTCAACAGGTAGATAGTAATGGTAAGGGAACATTAGACTATGGAGAATTTGTTGCTGTTTCCCTTCATTTAAAAAGGATGGCTAATGACGATCATCTTCACAAGGCCTTCTCCTATTTTGACAAAGATGGGAATGGATACATTGAACCAGATGAACTACGGAATGCCTTGATGGAAGATGGAGCAGACGACTGTACAGATGTAGCAAATGATATTTTCCAAGAAGTAGACACGGACAAGGTGAATATCTGAAAGTTTTTTCTCTACATATAGTCTTGATTAGGGAATCTTACCCTCCACAATTTTTGAACACTTGCAGGATGGGCGTATCAGCTATGATGAATTTGTTGCTATGATGAAAACTGGAACGGATTGGAGAAAAGCATCAAGGCATTACTCACGTGGAAGATTCAATAGCTTGAGCTTAAAGTTGATGAAAGACGGTTCTTTAAACTTAGGAAATGAAGTTGTCTAAGTGTTTGCCTATATTCGATCTGTCTTTCCAAATAGTGTAATATTCCTCCTACAATATGGACTTGGCTTCTTTGTGATGATTATTTGGTTCCACTTTAGATGGGTTCCTTTCCACTTGATGCTGTGGGAGTCACGAAGGATTGGGTACGCCAATTATACATGCACTTTGTTACTTGTGTAAAACATGGTGCCTTGGAGCCAATGGTGTGACATGTATGATTCCACTCGTTTTAACCACTCCTGCCTTCTCTTCTGGTTTGACAATGTTGAAATCAAAACTGTTTAGTGCAGTCAGAATATGTTTATCAAAGTGCGAATATCTCGTAGTACCTATTCTGGACTCTGTTTTGGTCATTCTATCCTGTACTTGGCAATGACCAAAAACCGGTTGTTTCCTCCAAGGTATCTAGTAGCTGCTTACTCTGGGATGCTGACAACATTTAATGTTGTTTGTCTCTTAGCATGATCCTGTAAGATATATGCTGGTTCAGGAACTATGCAGATAGAGGTTGATGTACATGTCGGCAACTTACATGACTGAGTGCTAGGAAGTACAAGTGGCAGGTTTGTTGTGTCGTTAGACTTGCAATGTGAGTGCAACTGCGTAGGATTAGGAAGGCTATTAAAAAAATTTAAAGAAAAATGGTGGAAAGCATGTTTTACCAATGCAACATTTCGTTGTCATTGAAGTCAGTCTATTCAGTGATAGTTATTTAGGCCATCTTTGCTTAGGAGGGGACAGCTGGAAATGGGTTACCTGAAGATTCGACTCATCGACCTATGGATCTTCAGGTTTTGATCCATAGCAACCATATGCTGTAACGGGCCTAAAAGATTTTAACTTTAATATCACCATATTGTTTTACATGTTCACAATTGACTTTTTTGTTTTCCCATCTGCACAGTTTTAACCCCATCTTTCCAAGTCTTGGATAAATTTTTCAATAAATATTTTGGAAAAAAAATATAATGAATTAAGAAAGTATTGTAAACTAATTTTTTATAAATTAAAGGTAACTTATGTACCTAACATTTTAGAAACTTGATTAATTTATCTTCTTAAGGGTTACAAGTTGATATTATTTTGTTGGAAAAGTTTGTTTTATTTTACTTTCTATAAGTACTTTTAAATAAATTTATCTAAACCCTGTTCACTTGTTAATACTCAAGAATACCCTAAAAAATAATTTAATGTATTATTCTAATTGATTTCATCAAAGTAGTTTATACAGTAAGAGCTGGAAACAGACTCGGCAATGACACGTGTTTATGCTAATCTTAATTTCACATTGGCAATTGGGATTACAAGGAAAATACAAAGAACATTATAAGAATAACTATTTAAATAATAAATTTGGCATGCTTCGTTGAACATTATTAAATCACCTTATGGCATTAAACTATATGCCAGTATATCTCTCTTAAGGTTCACATAACCGTATATGCAAATATGTTAATAACAATAAGTGAACAATATAGGACAAGCAAATACTTTACATATACTAATAATATTGTGCAATAATATGATCACAATATTTTATTAACCTGTCAATGCCCAAAACCATCTAATTTTTCAATGAGGCAAACTCGAACTAACCAAGCACTACTAAATATGCAACGTGCCTTTTAAGACCACTGCACAAATATAGTAATAACTTCTTTAATTTTATGATTTTCATTACAAAGACAATGACTCTTGTTATTCTTATCATATTTGTGACATTAAACTTTCTTGAGCTTGTAATCTTATATGATTAAATTGTTTAAACTATCGATATATGATTTATGACAATCCCAACAAATTAACCTCAAGTTCTTTTTTTTTAATTAAATTTCTACGATATACTATGTCTCTTCTGCTTTTAATTAATTTGTCATAAACAATCGACTCAAACTCCATAGCAATATGCAAAATATAACAAACAAACAAAAATCAAAACAACAAAATTTACTTCCATTTTGACCTTATGATATATTCATTCGTGTATTTTATTTTCCATAATAGTAGTTGGTAGCTACTTGTTAAATTATTTTAATTGCACACAGCAAATGCTAAAGGAAGTTTCTAGAATTAATTTCGCTACTCATGCTACTTACATTTTAGATGATTCTTAACTCTTAGCCAATATTCTCTCTTGGTATAAAGCTCTTTTAGTTTTAAGATGATCTCCAATAATGGTGCAACCATGGTGAATTTGCTTAACTCGTTTTTGGTGGGCTCTACAATGTTCCATAGGATTTAAGAACTTTATTTTATTTTATTTTTCCAAGAGAATAAATCTTAAGAACTTCAAATAGGTCTTACAATTATCTCATAGTTCTTAAGAATTATTAAAAATCATTGTTTGTGTTTTATAGGAAGAGTCGTGTAATTATTTTCTCTAATAATGAAATTGCATAACAATTAGTTTTTTAATATAAAAACCTTATAAACAACTTACTTTGCAGATGTTTTAAGAACTAATTTATTCTTGTTTATGCTTTAAGAGCCTCATAAACAAAAATAATGATATGTTCTTTTACATATTTAGCTAGGTAAAACCCTTGTATTTTGGCTATTTTCTCAACTCAAAAGGGTTAAATATTTAAAATAACAACAATAACAAAAATTTAACAAGAAAATAACAAAATTCTCACTACCGATTTTCTTTTACTATGCTTTTCTATTTTTCTTTTTGTCAGAGGTAAATTAACAACTTAAATTCTGCTTCTTTATTCATAGTATCACTTTTGAATTTTATTTCATTGGTTCATTCTTCGTTTGACATCGTTAATTTTATAATTTATGAACACATTTTCATAATTTATTCTCAATCAAGAAATTGAAATGCATGCTTCTCTTGATTTCCTTGAACAATTCAATTGTTGCTTCTTAGGAATAAGAGTAGTTTTAATGAGCATTTAAATTAGTTATATATTCTCTAGCTGAAATTTGTTTATCACGTAATTGAGAAATCAATTTTTTGCACGACGAATTGCTTACATAAGGAATTGAGGATGAATGCACAAGGGCTCTACTCTATGAATAGAATTGGTTTTTTAATTGAGATGAGTTAAGAATAAGAAAAATGACAATAAAATCAAACATCTAACATTTTTTTCTTTATGTTCTTCACTGGCTTAATATAATGGAATTTATGTATTGGTGATTTTTGAGAATGTAATGGTCTTTGCATTTTTCCAATGTCAGCGATGTTGAGAGAGTCGCTTATAAGGACTGTGATGTTGAAGTTATTAAGAGAAAAAATCTAAAGTGCAAAGATCAAAAAATAATACATACTTTCTTTTGGGTGACTTTCTCTTATATATTGCATTCCTTTCTAAACATAGAGAATTTATGTTTGTGATAACAAAATGATAAAATATTTCCTTGATTCTTATTGGTGGTTTCTTAATTTTTTGGATTCTACTATTGTGCATTGTGGGTGTGTGGCGTGTGTTGGTGGCTAGGCCTACTTAACCATTCGGCCTATATGTGTTGGCTATTTAGGAAAAGTATTGGGCACACCTATTGTTTGGATTTGGCATAGCTGATAATTTTTAGTCCACTTTGGGTGCAACTTAATCTCAATAATTACCCCTAAGTTAGTGGCTTGATCTCAAGTGATGGGCTAGCTTATGCTATGCTTGACACGCCTGTTACCTATCCATTTATGGCCCGAGCCCACACATTTGAAATTGGTAGTCATGATAGCCAAAAGGTTTTAGAACCTATTTTAGTGTTGTAAGTATTCAATCCTTCATTGTCTTGCTTCGAACATTTTCATCATGGTATTTTATAGTTGGCATCCCTCTTTCAATGTTTTTCTCCTTCCTTTTATCTATACCTAAAATTTCATTTGTGATTTCTATTTTTTTTTTTTGGCAAATCAAGTTTTTTCTATTTTTGTTATTTCTTTCAAAATAGGTAAAAAGAAAAAAAATTGTTTTCTTTCTTATGAATAAGGTTTCCGTCATTATTCAAAAATAAAATGCATTGTACGGGAAGATTATTAATTTTACAACGCATGAGGTAGAACCTTTTACCTTTGACCACCTCCTTTGATTTAAGTACAAACCACGATAAGTTTTTGAATCTTTTAGAAAGGTCAAAAGAGAAAATGCATAGAAGAATAGTTCATTAAGGGGGCTCCTCTTTTCTCCTCCAATGTTGATTTTCCACAAGTAGACTTGGAGGTTTTTTGGAATACATTAAAATATAATTTAAATTGATTGTCTAACATGTGTTGAAATGACTCATACTCTCATGGAATAAGTCAAATAAATTTTGACTTGCTTGGATCATATAAGTGTATTAGCTTTAGGGAGAGGATGGAAATAATTTCCTCCCTATATATAAAACTTTGTTCACTAAACTTAACATTTGCTTAACATTTAGTCAATTTGAGGTGGTCATTATTCATCTTTTAATTTATGAGTCTTTCATAATTATATATGTTTTGTCACAAATAAGTTGGTTTGAGTTGAGTCAAAAAATATGAAAATTTAAATTTATTTTAAATTTCAAAATAATTTACAAAAAATCCAACTATTATTCGATAACCCTAGCACCTACACTTAGTATATCATTCAATTAATTTGTAACATCATGTGTCACATGAACTTTCATCCTATATTCAAAATCTTTTTTAATCTTACACAAAGTATATTTAAAAATTTTCATAAACCTTTTCAATAGGTTAGAAATTAAAACTTATGACTCAACCTATACATAAACATGTTTGAATGCTTTGAGTTAGATTTCATCCAAACATTAAAAAATTTGGGTCATTTTGGATTAAATCATGTTCAGAGGTGACCCGTCCATACCTATAAATACCCCTAATATGAAGTACAAAATAAGGACAATGACACAAATTTATTGAGAATTCTCTAAAGAAAAGTTGTTTATATATTTGTTGATGATTTCACCAACAAGAATCTAGTAGGTCCTTTAGATAGGATGATATAAGAGAAAAAAAAAAAGAAACATAAGGAATAAGGATATTTAAGTAAATTTAATAAAAAATATTTAATAATTATGAAAAGTATGTTCAGTAATTTTTTTATTTGGATTAGTTTAACCAATGGTGTTTGGTCTATTTTGATGCAATTTCAGCCCATTTGAATCAAATTTTAATGAAATTTATAAAATTTCAAGTTAACAATTTCTTAGTTCAAATTAAATTAAAAGATTTTGTTTTAACGTCGTAAAGAGGTTATCTTTCCATTTTCTAAGTTATATTGCAAAACTTAGTCAATAAAAAAACAGTTGTGACAACTAGTATAACGAGGACATAATTAGCTTACAAATATTGACATTCTCATTTTAATCTTAACTAGCTTTTTTACCCAAGTTACTAGAAGTTTGGTCCTACATCTATAGCCATCCAAATACATTAATCTAGCGATGTATAATAAACCTAAAAATTAAATAAATTAACCATCAATCCAATAAACTTCTAAAATATTAATTAGCTATAGTAACAGCACGTGACAAGAAATATTCTTGTAAACCAAATCGTTCCCATTTCCACTTTTATTCCATTTTGAAGAACAAAATGTGACTAATATGATAGCTTTCCGCTTAAACACGTGTCATTATACGCTATATTTTTTATACACTGTAAGTTCATTCTTAATGGGATATAAACTACCACACAAATTGTGTAAAGTTATAAAGTAAACATCCTTTTATTCTCATCAAACAATTTTTGTGGTTTTAAGCATATTTGATTATATTATTGAATTAATAAATTCTAATCTGACTTTGATGGACAAAAGGCACCAAACAATGTGTGCAAGTGATTAATGCATACTAATTATTCCACGTCCGGAAAGCCACTTTTTGTGTTTTGTTAGGTTTTCAAAGGCTCGTTAAAGACTTTTAGTAATAGAGGCATTGAAAACTTTATATATAATTTTTATCCACATATAATTCTGTTGACTATATTTTTATCCATAAATAAGTTATTTTAAACACATGAAAATCACTTTTGTAAACTGTATGGCCCCAAATAATCAAGTGTCTCACATGACATCTTTTGTCACATGAAGTACGAGCTTTTAAGAACATGAGAATGGAAAGTGACCAAATTTGGATTTGTATTTGTAACCTTGTTTTCATACAACATTATTGTTTTCTAACAAAACACTATTTGGACTTTAACACACAATCCTCATTATTCCTCACCACAAGAAGATTTTTGAAGTCTTGTCGGCAGCATAAAAATTTATACTGGCTTGTTGATCGTGTGGCTTTCGGTTGTTGAACAGAACAATGAAAGAAAAATATTTGCTTTTATCCCAAATGAATATATACCAAAGACTTTGCATGATTCACCATTCTGGGACAGCCCACGCATGCAGTAATTAATTAGCAATTCAAGATAGGCAGAACAAATTCGATTTAGTCTTTATTTTAGTGTAAAGGAATGAATAAATTCAGTATAGATGGATTGATGAATTTAATTGGTAGGGAAAGGTGAACATAAAATTTTATCCTCTTAAAAGAGGAACCATCAAGTTATTTCGAATAATTTTATTATTATTATTATTTTTAAATTTAATTCCTTTAAAATTACTCTTAAAATAACTATAATTCTTTATTTTTAAAAATATTAAATTCTTTTTTTTTTTTTTGACAAAAAGACATGACTAGGATATTTTATCATTACAACTAGCATGTGTATTGCTGAGATGTCTAAATTTAAGAAAAATTTACAAATCATGAGTATAGGAACGGATATAGTAAAGTATAGTTGGTTGATGATCATATTCTTTAAATATATAATTCGTAGTTCAATTCATATGTGAAGAAAAATACTTCTTGAGAGGCACTAGTCTTTTAAATGAATCTTCGTTACAGATAATCTGTGTTTAGAAAGAGTGCAAATTGTTTAAAACTATAAAATATGTATGCATAATTAATTCAAGTTGGAATGAAATTTATTAATATTTAAGAGAGAGTAGAGTAATATACTAATTTACTATATAAGAATGGAGTAATTGAAATTAAGGAGAAATAACATATTATAATATAAAAAAGATAAATTTGAAGACGTTATTTTAAAAGTATAAACGGTTAATATTTAAAGAGAAAAAATAATATAAAAATATTTTTAAAAATAATTATTTCAAGAGTATAATCAATTGACGTTTAAGAGAAAAATTACAAACGTAAAAATTTGAGGAGTTTTTAAAAACCATAAAAGATCAATTTTGAACATTAATTAAGCCTCATGGTTTTTGTCTTGGGGAAGAGAAAATATAATAAGAGATTGTTCACTCTCAGGAAAAGTGACTCTATTTTTTATTATGTAGAGATAAATAATTTACGATTATAAAAAAATGAAAAATAACAAATGCTCCTTAAAATAAAATAAAAATCCTCACTTCTAAATTCGTCTAAGGAACGAATTACTTATGACAATAGATATTTTTTCAAATGAACCAATTAATAACGACAAAAATAAATTATTATTAATAGACATAATTATAATAATGGTTTTGTTCTCACTAATAATAACTTTTTTAGTTTTCAAAATAACATAATACTTTCAATTCTAATTGTAAATAATTTGTTTTATGGAATCTAATTGGTGATACTTTTCTAAATTACATCTCCTATTTAATTAACATGTGGACTAGAGATTCGTTTGCTTATTTAATTATCTTATTGCATGACCAGAGAATTGACATTTGAACCTACTGTTTGACGATAAAAGACTTATCATTGCTTTATTTTATTTTTAAGTTACATACTATTGTTCTAAATGTAATAATATCATATAACATTATAGGTTTATTATCTTTTGATTTTAAGATTTTTTTTATACATAATAATATTTTTTATGGGAGGGAATCTCATTCGAATTGAATGGAGTCATTATAGATAATAAAATTTATTTTCAAATATTTAAGATTATTGTATATTTTGAATTTGAACTTCAAGATTTATAATAAATTTGTACTAATAGATCTACTTATTTAATAGCAGAAAATGAGTTTTTTTTCTTCATATTTTCTCAATATTTATTTGTGAGTTTGAGTGAAGGTACTACTGAGAAAATAGTGAGAGGTATTTAGATGTGTTTGAAATTTGGGTTAAAAAGAATTGTCACAAATCCTTTTATATTTTCTGTTATATATATATTTTATACCACTTGCTTTTAATAAATTACAAACACTTCTCCTATATTTATATATAAGTTAGGTTATGTTTAACAAACATTTTCAATTAACTGTTAATTTTTTTATTAATTGAAAAACTTATTTAATCTTGTTAATAAAATTTGATAAACATATACTTTTTAAATAGTTTATAACATTTTTTATACTTTATTTTAAGTAATATTTTTAAAATATTAACTTTTATTTTTTATTTTAAAAATATTTATTAAATTTCTTCGTTATCTTTTTTTTTTTTTACATAAGATGTGATTTTATTATTCTTTTTATATCTCTTGTTACATTACTTATTTTAATCATTACTTTATTAACATTATTTAATGTATTATTTTAACATTATATTTTAATATATTTTAGTTATTACATTAATTAAAATATTGAAAATATGATATTTACTTTAAGTGTATGTCAAGTTATTTTATTTTAAACTTTGATAAAATATTTTAAGATACAATATAAAAATAAGGATGTAATGCATAATATAAAAAAATATAATAACTGAAACTAGAATAATTAGTAATAGACAATAACAAAATTTTAAAATTAATTAAAAAATTAAAATTATAGTTACTCTAAAATATATTTTATCAATAAAATTAAATTAAAATAATATAAATATGTTTATATTTGTCATTTTATATTTATTAATTATTTTTAACAAATAATTTTACCAAACATTCATATAAGATTAATTCTGATATTTTATGAAGCCGAAACAAAAAAAAAAAGACTCTTGTATATAAATATTCTAAAATATAAATATTATTATATTAAAAAAAGTAGAATCGATAGTTTTATTAGAAATTATATATTTATTACATTAAGTGAATAATATAATTTTAAAAATATGTATTACAACCTTTATTCAATTTATTTCTAATTATCAATGACAAAATATCATTGTCTCAAATGAAACTTACATGTACTCATGAATTTTTTTATTAATATATTAATTTTAATTTTAACTAATATTTTAATATGTGTATTATATAAATAAATATTTTTTAAATATTAAAATATATTATTATTAAAGTTCGTAATAAATAGTTTTAAAATATATAAATTAAGATTCAACGCTAATTGAAATGAGTAAACAATTAAGAAAATTAAGTGTATATATATATATATATAAATGAAAAATTGTTTGAGATTATTGGTAGCAATATTTTTTTACCTAATTGTAGATAAATCATGTGAAATGCATCTTCTAAGGAGAGAAAAGAAAGTGTTAAAAAATTATAATTAAGAAAGAGAGTGAGGAGAAGTTGAGAATTTTAATTTATAGTATAGGAATAATTTGTTTTATAATTTGAGTTTTGTTTTGTGTTTTTGGATAACTTTGTTTGTGTTTTTTTTTAAATATTACTTTTTTTAATTAAATAAGCAATTTTTAGTTTTTTTATATGTTTGTCTACATCACTTATTTTTAAATAAATATTTTGTTATTTTTTATAAAATAAATCTTATTTGTTACTTAAATAATCACTTATTTCAAAAAACGTATTTTTCATAAATATTTATTTTAAATTTAAACAAACTAACTTGTTATCTTATTAATAAAATAAAAAATTTAAGTCTATACAATATTATATATACTGACTATATGTTGATATTTCATATGAAAATAAAAATTCATTAAACATGAATATATAAGCATAACACATTAAAAAATTTAATAACTAAAAGATAAATACTTTATAATCACATATCATATATTAATTTAGACATAAAAAAAGAAATGCAATATAAAATAACAGTTTCAATCTATTTATAAAAATATGCCAAAAATATTATACGATTATTTTTTTAAAAATTTTGGGTCCCTCCTAATTGTGAACGTTAAATCGTGGGTCCTCTAGCATTGGCCTAGGATTGACCCTTTTTACTCATAATTCAAAAAGTTAAAAATTCATTTGAAGTAGTGGTGAGTGTTTAAATTTTTATTCTTAAATGTAATTTTTAAAATAAAACATATTTAACAAAACGAATGATTTTTAATTTAATTTAAAAATATTTT
>JAMLFT010002646.1:0-24636 GCA_026544285.1 Pachyrhizus erosus | reverse complement strand
TTAAAAAAAAATATTTTGATTTTAATTTTTTAATTACTATTTTTTATTATAATTTTTATTTTTTAAAATATTCTTAAACAATAATGTAATAATAATGATATTATCACATTATTATGACAAAATAGTTATATGTAAATTTTTTAATATTAATTATTTTAACCAAATAAAAATTTTAAAATATAACTTATTAAAAATTACATTTATTTAATTTCCAAAAGACATGACAAAATTATCCCTAAACCCGTCAATCACCGGTTAGAATAATTTCACAAAATACCTACAAAATTTGCCGTTATCGTTTCAAAAAAATTTCAAAGATATCGTCTTGTCACAAGTTTAAATTTGAAGTACGTAGTGTCCTCCGACACCTATTCATGGAGGACCTTCTTGTTGATGACAACTAGAAAACCACTCGTTGCTAGTAATGAGAAATTCTACTTCTATTTCTATTTCTATTATCTTTTAAGATCTTTTATGTAAATACTAAACAAAGTAATAATTCTTTTATTCTAATAAAATTGGTATAGAGTTTTGTATTTTATATTTTTTTTATTTTACTTCATAACAAATACATAAGTTAAATAATCAAAAATTAAATAAAAATTAAAAATATAATTGATAAAAAATAATTAATATTATCTTAAACTTTAAAATTGATCCATAAACAAATTTTTTTTTTCAAATTTTCAGTAACTAGAAAGGATCAGAGAGAATTATCAATTTACCTTTCACCAACATATATGTTTAAAAGTTTTTTTCCAATAATACTTTTATAGCTTTGTCAATTTTTCTTTCACATTTGCACACTGACTCGAAACTCTTGCGCTGGAAGTCAGCTTCACCAATTTTATTTCCTATTTGCATGCTAGCTCAGAATCCTAAAGCCTCTTATGTTGGTTAGAAGCCAATGAATAACTAACAACTCATTCAATGGCTTTAATTTGTTTGCAAGGATTGTCTCAGTTTGGCAACTATGTCGACGTATCTGTACATCCTAACCCAGGCCTCGTTTGAAAGAAAAAAAAAAGATTGCTTACACTCCATCCATTGTGAACCATATGTGGTACACTAGAACAGCAAGCTGGAAAGGCGATGGAGCCCAGACCATGCCACTGTTTAAAGGCAAAACCAAACGGCATGTACTCTCGAGTCTTCCTAATGAAAAATAGATCACATCATATACCCTACTTTCTCCACCCATAATTCTTCATTTCGTAGTCGTATAGGTTTATATGGGGATGACGACTATCGTTGTATACCAGATGTCTTGATCTAGATGTGAGTTCATCAACATGCTGCCTGGAAGGTGGGAATCCTATCGTATCTGTAATTAGGCTTCTGTTATTAGAAAAGAATTCGCTTGGCTCATTCCTGCTTTGAGAATTTACTTGATATTGATATGTACTTTGTGGATAACTATCATAAAATGGATAAAGTGGAACTTGGTAACGGTCAAATCCAGCAGAATTATGCCTTCCCTTTGTATATCCGGAGGCTCTCGAAGATGCTATCTCCTTTTGTGTTGCTTGAGTTGATGAATTGGACTGTCGAGGTTGAAAGTAGTTTGCTCTTCTGGAGCCATCTTGGTGCCTAACATTATCTGCTACATTGGATCTTCCTATTTTTGACCCTTTTTTGTTATGGATTTCATGCTGCTGTTTTGAACCTAATAATTGCTTAGAGATGAGTGACAAGTAACCAATAATGTGAAAAACTGTAAGATATTAAGTTCAAAATTACCTTTACATTCATTTGCATAACAGCTTTTCTTTTTATGCTTCAAAGATCTTGCTGCTGCACCACGTTTGTGCTTCTCATTAAGTACCTCAATTCTATCAGCTTCATTTTTCCATCTCTAGAGCATGAAGAACAATAAAGTAAGAAACTGCAACATCCAGAGGATGGGAAAAGAAAACAGATATAAAGGCTTGCACACACTGATTGATACCTGTCTGTAAGTTTTCTGTTTATAGAGATTCCGGCCCTTTACAAGCAAAGGAGAGAGTGGAGGCAATTTCCTAACCCCACTACTCCACAACACCTCAACCTGCAAGACATAGATGAAGAATTTGACTTTTATTAATCTGCAAAACTCTAGCTAAGAAATTTGTTTGGCATAACATGCAACTACAACACCAATTATGTTATTTTTGTTTTCTGGTTCTCCGTACTCAAGTACAAGAAATGGGTTATTGACTTAGCCAACACCAATAAAAGACTAAAAATAATAGCAGACTGAAATTCTCAAGACAAATTTGAGAGAGAAACCAGAACTTGACTTCACTAACCAAGTAGCCATTGCACTGCTTGAATTACAAGAGCATACATCATCCAGTAATGTGTCCAAATAAAAGACCAAGGTGTAACACACAACTCTTTTTCATTTATCCAACTTATTGCAGCAAACTTTAGACTCACAGTGAAGGTATGCTGTTGTTTAGCTGCACCATAGCTCTCCTTCACAACCCTCCCAGCAACAGTTCTGTTTCCTAGAATTTTTCCATGCCGAGTCACTTTATTAAACCTGGTGAAATGTATAATTAACTTGTAAAGGAACAATTCAGGGCTAGAAAAAATCATTCTTAAAAAAAGACCAGAGCAGACAAATTACTTTTCGTAAACCTTCTGTCTGAACAGAACAACATCTCCCATGCAGACATCACCTGAGGAAAGTAAGAAAACAAGTATTCGTTCAAAGAACGACTAGAGTAAGGCGGCAAATAACAGAAAAAAGATAAACAATTTACCAGTACAATTAATGTTAAAGGATGATCTCGGGTATAGAGTGAAGCCACTTCCATGTTTTAACCTGAGATATTAAAATATAAACTCTTCCCAGAGGTAAATACAACAACTCAAAATCAAAACTAACAGGCCTTATCTTCTCAAGAAAGAATCAGTATATTGCTCTTTAACAGATATGACACAAATTTTTCTTAGAAATAACTATAAAACAAACATAATGCCTTTGGTTGAAACAAATTGAAGCAAAACTCATTAACAAGAAAAGAGAAATTAAATTAAATTTTCTTTTCAAGAACAATGTAAATACGAAAACATCTACAAATGATTATAGGTTTTCAATTTCATAAAAATTTCCATATCTTTAGGTATGCTTCTAAGTTAATAGTCAATAGGCTTCTCGAATCGAAAATCCTTACCTCCAATGCTCCCTTATCCTGGCAACACAAACATCTCTGTTTCCTGCGATTCTCAAGCCATGATTCCGTAGATACGCTTTGCATTCATTTAGTTTCAAAGATTCAATATCATTTCCTTCTAGAAAAATTAAACATAAATATAAAATTCAATGGTATCGATCAACACAGCATTATCAACTTCATTAGTAAAATTAAAACCTCGAAGGAGGGCGACGACTTTGTCGGAGAGAGAGGAATCATCAACGTTGCCGTCAGTGTCATCGGAATCGGACGCTTCATCGCAATCGCTGCCATTGCAATCATAATCGTCTTCTTCAGATTCTGAAGAAGAAGAGAGAACCATCACTGCATTACTTCCTCTCGTATGAACCATTTCTCGTAACTGTTCTTGGGTTCAGAAACACGTCCGTAGAACAAAAAGAAGAGTTCCAAAATTAAAATTTAAATGAAAGAAGCAAAATGCCGGGCTGGGCCTTGGCTTGGTTTGATCGCATGCCTCCACACTTTTGGGCCGAATTTTCAACTATCTCAATGACATAATTTTTATTTAAAAAAACTGCTACTAATTTAATTTTTTTGAGAAAAATAAGTCAGTGAAATAATATTCTTTAAAATTTATGTTTTAAAATTTTACATTATTATAAATTTAAACATGTTTTTAATTGAAAAAAAAACATTTTTCTTAGTAAAAATACAAATAAATAATTTATCTATAACTATATATAAAAGAAATATAAAACTTTAGTGTACACATTTTTATATTTATTTTATTTCTATAATTACATCTGTAAATTTTTTTTTAATATTTTATTTATATAATTATCTTTATAAAATTATTTTTTATTATATAAATTTTATTATTTTTTAATTAAAAAAAAAACATGAACATGCAGTGAGACATAAAGTGTCTCTTTCTCCTTGATAATTAAGAATGACAATAGAAATTAGGAAGTAGATTGAATAGGTATTCATAAAATTATTTGTAATGACTAAGGTTTTTACTCATCAAGTGTTGGTAATTATTACAAAATTTTACGTACAGTGTCCAACTCTACTCAGCCGGATAATATATTTATAAGATTTATAATTATATTTTTAAATCAATTTTTATTTAAGCTAAATTATTCTATTTGTAATGTTTTATGATTATAAATTATATAATCTCTGAATATATTTTTATAATGTTTTCTTGTAATAAATATCTTTAAATTTTTAAATATTAAGTTATATACTGCACTTTTAATCAATGTTTCGTTCTTTTTTATTGTTTTTCATATTAATGTTATTATTATAATAAGAGTTTTGTCAACCATTATTCTAAAGACATTAGTTAAAATTTTTAAAAAATGCTTGATTAAAAATTATATAAGAGTATAATTTAAAGTTATAAAAAAAGATAATTTTATGCATTTTAATAAAAACATTTCTTTTTTTAATTTCTTAAATATCAGCATTTCTCTTATAATGATATTTATGTTTATTAATTTGTTAAACAAATGCATTACAAAAACCATATTGCTGATAAGATTACGTGTTTTAAAATTACTATTTAAACAAGACTTTGACTGTCTGAGTATTGCCATAGATACTATAGTGCTTGCAAAAATCTTAACTGCTATCATTCCGAACTATAATTATCATATTTCTAAGAAACAAAGAAGAGATGTGATATGTGTTTAATTCTGCGTTGTTGTTTTTTTTAAACAATGTTAATTTTGTACCTGCTTCTTTAAAAATTTAAAAAGGTGATTATTTTTCAAATTTTTTTACCAAACATGCATAAATTTAGCTTCTTTTATTAGTGTTATTAATTACTGGTATCAAAAGTCACCATTTTCCCCTTCTAAATTCTAATTTATGGATGTCAATGAACCATTCCACTTCCACACTAATAATACAAATATTCATTTTAAATGAAAAAACATTATATTTCTCTTTTTTTTAAAATATCAACTTTAATTATTTTTTAAAAAATTATATACTACTTTTTTCATCCCATAACTCAACTGTTTATAATCAATTTTTTAAAATAAAAAATAATAATTCTGTCAAATCAAAACTAATATTTTTCTATTGTTTATTTAAACTAATTATTAAAATGACTTGTAGTTTAATGTATTTATATTTTTAAAATTTCATTCAAATTACGAATTGCTCTTACAGTACAAATCCTTACTAGTATGTAATTTTTCTATTTCCATTGCCAATCTGTATTCTGTTAAATACCAGATATATTTAGCAATGAGGATATACTGTATAGAGATTTCGGTTGTCTAGAATTAGAGAGGTGGCGGGGGAACCTTTAGCAATTAATATCACACGATTTATATTTATAAAAATATTTATAATTTTATCTTTAAAGATCAAACTATTTTAGACGGCTTAAATTCTCTGCAATTTTAAAGATCCGATGATTAGTTACTTCACATTTCCTGCTTCGGGTCAATTATCAACATGATCAGCACCTTTAAATGACTAGAAAATCATCTAAGAAAAATCAAAATACAAATTTCCAAAAGCTACAATGCTGAAAGCCCAAAAGAGCCCCCAAATTCTCTTTCCTTCAGCTCTGAATATAAGGCAATGAATTTGCATGTGGACAAGATCACAAGAATAATACATCTCGATTGTAAATATTCTCACATGTTACAGTATTGAGTGTACCTTTTCAATACACTACAGCTTTACAGTGGAAAATACAAACGCCTGGAGCAGGTTTGCCTCCTGCTCCAAGTGGTAAAAGAACAAGATCATTCTAAAAGTGTACGTGCTGAGCCACAATGTGAAAGACAATCACTTGATGAATAGGGCTGTGATGATTCCGTTAGCAATAGTTTAGTTGAACACTCTTGGATATTCTATTGGGCTTCTGAGGTCTCTACTGAGATTTTGCAAGACTTCTAGATGGGCCATGCAATAGTTTGACAAATCCAAGGAAACTTAATTTTCCATCAGTGTGCCGAATCCAATCATGGAGAACAGCGTGAACAGGGACAGATGGACCAAGCCCAAGCTCCTGGTTGTTTAGTTAAAACAATTATTGAGAAATGTATTTGCATAATTATGAAAAATGGTCGATGTTTAACTGAATCCAATTTAAATTATCGCTGAAAAAAAGACAAACATGAACAATCAACTGAAACTAGTTTCATGTAGTAAACCAACACCAAATTGAAATTTATATGTTCTATCAATTCAGAAACTACTAGGCATTACGTAAATGTAACTCAATATTACGAGGAATGAAGAAAATATTTTAGTATCAATGCAACACCATGAAAGTTTGAAAATAGTTCGATATCATCATTTATATAGTAATCGGCAAGGAAATATTATCAGTATAAAGATTTACAAAGGAATGTATGCATAAACTATCATCAATTCATCTAGTCAAAGAAAACATACCGAAGCTAGTTCGTCAATGACTATGGCCTTGTTTCCATCCTTCTCAAAAAGGTCATAGGCACAACGGGAATGTTGCTCCCACTGATCATGTGTTTCAAGTTGATGAACACTAAGTGCAGCTGCACAGAACTCGTCAAAATCCATCCTTCTAAATTGTAATGCATTAAGCTGCCACCCAAATTATTTGCATCAATTAACCACTATGGGTACAAAACGCCATTTCAATCATTTCTGTGGTTAAATCATAGCACTTACTGAAGCCAAAAAGTCAGGTACGCGTGACTCCTTCATAGCATCTGTTGCATTTACCATCAAGACCTAGCCAGCTCAAAGTTGTGAGATGACAAACACCTTCCTCTTAATATCTTAATTTAAAAGAAATTGAAACAAAACCAACCGCTTTGATATTTTCCAAGCTAATGGTGCCATTTTTGCTTGGCTCTAAAAGTGCAAACTGTTCCCTCAAATAAAATAGCTCGTCAACAGTTAACGTCTTAGACAGAGCCTGTCCCAATGCCCGTGAAAAATATTCAAATTGCGAAGCAAATATAGCATGATCAATAGAAATAAAGGCAGCAGGAACAATCAAAAGAACAGAGAAATAATGCTCTAGTCACACCAAACACTTTGAAAAGGAAACTGTTACAGTTATGAAACAGTTTCCAAAATGCTTTTCATCTATGGAAAAACCTGAGTCTGCCTAGTAGAAAAACTAAAAAATAATCAACCAGTTGCTGTCTAACATGATTTGGGCAACAATAAACTTGCTCAGCCCGAAACATTAACTATAAATAAACTTAGATACGTACTATACTTATTAGAAAAATGTTAGCAGCACACTCTTATGAACATTCTCTTTACTCGGGTTGAAGTTTATTGAAATCATAATATTTTGTAGGATCCACGACATATTTAACGAGATTCACTCATTATTTTGTCGTTTTTAATCAATTCTAATCAATAAAAGAGTGTGCCAAATAGTATATTGATATTTGATAGCACTTCTCATAACTATTAATAGGTGAAGTATATGAGACTAATGGATATCACAGTTGTAGCAAAAATCAATAGAGATGATATCAAAGGATAATAGGACATACAGTTCATCAAAAGCTCTTTCCCATCAATAACAGGTTTTTAAAAGCAGACAAAGTTTACATAAATAGACATACCCTTAAAGCTGCTTTTCGTAGAGATGAGGAGCGCATGTATGCCTTCATGAGCTTCAATATTAGAATATCCAGAGGTACTTTTACATCCTTGTTTTTAATCCATGGGTGACCTGCAGTGTACAATTGTAAGTAAGAAATATAAATATAAATATAAATATAAATATAAATATAAGCACAAGAGCCAGCAATCGTTGTTGAGAAAACTCACTTAATGCCTGTGCTGCAGACATTCTTTTCCGAGGATCTTTATTTAGTAATCGCTTAACAAAATTTGTTGCCTCATCTGACAGAGAAGGCCAAGGAGGTTCATCAAAACTTGGATCAGCTTTCAAAACAGCACGAAAGATACCAGACTCAGTCCGGGCCCAAAAGGGACGGCTGCCACATAATAAAATATATCCAATCACTCCAATACTCCAGACATCAGCCTCGGTACTGTAAGCTCTGTGTAGAACTTCGGGAGCCACGTAGTACGCACTGCCAACAATATCATTAAGTCTTTCATCTGTAAAGGACAATGAAAAGTCAAAAATTAAAGCAACCCCAAGATAATATATAGCACACAACATATGTAAAAGGAATAAAATATACCTGGTTTAACAAAATCTGACAACCCAAAGTCTATGGCCTTCAGCTTTGAGTTCTCATCCTTGGATGTGTACAAGAAGTTCTGATCCAAAAATTAGCCATCTTCAAAAGTTGTTCTTGATAAGAATTAGAAGACAAGTACCATATGCCAAATCAATCAAAATCATAACATCTTGTAGCCTGTTTGTATTAGATTATTATAAACACAAACTCATGTTGAGTAAAAGGAAGAATATGTTCTTTCTCATAAATGTCATAAAAAGGCTGGGAACGGTGCATCAAAAATTGTGTTTTTCCCTTTTCCATTAGCTGAAATATTAACCAATCACACAATATGAGAGAGTAAAAAGTACATTTACAGACAACAAAATTTTTTCCATAGCTCCCATTTTGTTTTTTTCTACCCCTTTTTCCCCAAAAAGAGAAATAAACTTTCAACATCAAAGGAAAAGTGTTAGGAATATGGGAAGGGAAAGTTAGTTAAGGTAGTTAGACTATTAACAAGATAGTTAGTTAGTTAGTTAGTTAGAGGGGTTAGTAGATATAAATAGGGGAAGAAGGATAGGAGACAGGGGAATTGGTTGTCATTTTTTAGATTGAGCATTAGCTCTTGGTGAAGGGAGAAATCCTTTGTGAAGGGGAAACACTTGGAGGAGAGTTATTTCTCCTATTTTCTGTTCTTTTCTTTCTACTATTCAATAAAAAAAAAAATTCTTTCCCTTTCTAATTCTTGGTTCCTAACAATCGGTTTGATCTGCCAGATCTTTGAGAGAGAGTCAGTGTTAAAGATGGAGGAAGCACAAAATTGGGCCAAGAAGGGGGGGGGGGGCAATCTTTATGGAGGCAGACCCTATTGGGGAAATTGCTAGGGCATCTTGTGTTGAAGAAATGGAGACTCCCACAGTGTTCTTAAAAAGAGGACCAACAATGTATACGATGAGCTTAAGCAAATGTTGCAGTAGTTGGTGAAGAATCAAGAAATCAAACCAAAACTAGATGAGTCATTGAAGAAGGAGGTGTTTGTAAGGGAGGCAGCCAATTCACTTGGGTTGCAGCATCATTCTTGCAATGTCAGCATTTCAGAGCTGAAGCATAAACTGCAAAAGATACTGAAGAGTCAAGAAATCATCCTTGAAGAGAAAAGGGTGAAAGATGACGAAAGGGTGGAGACACATCCCTCTCACACCAAGAAGATTGAGGAAATAAAAGAAATTAAGATGTGGCTGGAAAGGTGGATGCATAAACAATACAGTATGTTGGAGGATAAGATCACAAATAAGCAAAGCATTCAAAAGGAGATCGATCCCTATTCAACCAAGCCACTCAGAAAGACCATGGAAGGGAGTGGGTCAGAATGCTATGATAATTCAAAGGTTCATTCTTGGACAAGAAAGGTTGAGTTAGCCACCTTTGGAGGTTGCACAAAGGGAGAAACAAAAGAGGAACACCCTGTCTGTGTGTTAGATCAAGAACTAGATACGAAACAATACAATAAAAGGTTCAATGAGATCAAGATAGGAAGATCATCAAAATTCTTGAAGCCAGAGAAGGAGCTTGTTTTCTTTGAGGAAGAGTTAGTCAGCCATCATCCTTGGAGCCACCAAACAGAAAATCATCAGTGGTAAACATTGTTGTCAAAGGAGATGTGGAGCTGGTTGTTGAAGAGTCCCCCATCAAAGACCACCCAATTTCTCAAGTTGGGAACCTCTCACGGGCTCAAATTGGACCTATGTTTCAAACTCCAAAAGTGGGTCTCATACAACACTCAAGTAGCTCAAGTAATAAAGGTCAAATCACACTGATTCCAGTCAAGAGCACATTTGGCCCAACTCATAATACAAACAAGGGAAAACCAATGAGTGACCACAATCTTATTCAGTTGATTGCAAAGGCCAATGAAAGTCTTTTGTCAAAAGATGCAAATTGGGATGAAAATAAGGGTACTGCATGAATAGATTTTAGAGAAACAGTTACATGAAATCTATCTGCTATCAATTGACTGTTTCAACCTTAAGGACAAGGTTGTTTTTTAGGAGGGGTGGTATTGTTAGAACCATGGGAAGGGAAAGTTAATTAAGATAGTTAGACTATGAATAAGATAGTTAGTTAGTTAGAAGAGCTTAGTAGATATAAATAGGGGAAGAAGGATAGGAGAGAAGGGAATTGTTGTCATTTTTTAGATTGAACATTAGCTTTTTGCGAAAGGAGAAATCCTTTATAAAGGAGAAACCCTTGGAGGAGAATTATCTCTCCTATTTTCTGTTTTTTTTTCTTTCTACTATTTAATAAAATCTTTCTTTTCGTTTCCTTTCTAATTCTTGGTTCCTAACAAAAAGGTCTTTTTTTTAATGCAAAAGATACTTCATACATCTAACTCGCAGACAACCTAAGCTATGCAGCGAAGTTCTATATTAAGAAATATTAAAGGGTGGATGGCGGGAGAAGAAATCTCAAAAAACTGCAAAAATACTTCACCTCCGGTTTAAGATCACGATGCACAACACCCTGTAGATGGAAAAAAGCAACAACACTCAATATTTGTCTCAGGACTGCTTTTGCATCTTCCTCTGTGTACTTCCCACCTCTGAAAGAGCAAATAGATATCTTATAGTCATTAAACATAATATTTTATCCCCAATTTTCATCAGCAGAATCCAAATTTTAAACACTCCATGTATATTTTGAAAATAAATAAATACCTAGATAATATTCTGTCCAACAGCTCTCCTCCTTCACACAACCTAGAAGATGCATAAGAGTTCAAGAAAAACTGTTATTAATAAAACTCATTACACTTGTCCTTGCTTAATTATCCAAAAAAGAAGGAAGAATTATCTTGATATTATAAATCAAATTGCCACAAAAAATGAACTGTAGCATTTTAAGTTAAACAAACAACATAATTAAAGCTTACTCCATCACTATATAAACATTATCATGGTCTTCATGTGCATCATAGAATTGTACTAGATTCTTGTGTCCCGTCAAAGCTCTCAATAGTTTTACTTCCCTTCTCACGTCCTCGATAGCAATTGCAGTGGTCATCTACAATTAATACAAACAAATTAAAATAAATTATTATGTACATTTAAATAAGTAAATATGTTGTGCGTGAATCACATGACTTTGCTTTATTCTAACCAAAAATAAATATGTTATATAATTCAAAGAGGCTAGAGGCATTTAAATCAATAAATTAGTACAAGTAACAGGTATAGACAACAATAAATCACAAATTCCATGAAAGACTGGAATGGATCCTCATCTCATGTTAGATTTTTATAATAAAATTTAGCCTTAAATATGAATTTGGTCCCTAAAAAATAGAATTTCTTTTTTATTTTGTCATTTGAAAAAAAAAATTGATTTTAATCTATTAAAGACTTTTTTTTAGTTTAGTACATGCAATTAAGTAAATTATTTTGTTTTAGTATTTGCTGTCTGTTAAATAAATTTTACAATAATGTTGATAACTCGATAACTTGTCACATCATCAAGAAGCGTGACAAGATAATTATACATAATTTTTTGTCAAACTGTGTTGTTTAAATCTCTTGTTAATTAATTTGATGTCATTAATTATTTTAAATAAATAAAAATTTAAAAACACAATTTATTGGAGAAAAAGAAATTACATATAATTGTTATGTTAAACTCCTTGATAATATGATAAATCACTTAATGGTAAAAACCATTGTTACAACATCATTTAATATTGTTACTTGATAGCAAAAACTAGAATTAAAAAAAATCTTTAAAGGACTAAAATCAATTTTTTTAAGGACCAAAATCAAAAAACCCTTATGTTTTAGGGACCAAATTCTATTTAAACCTAAACTTTATGCCTACTTCTCTCTTTATAAATATTCACAAATTTGATAAGGCCCCACTTGTTTAATGCATAGATCCACTTCCATTAAAGATCCAAATCATGGAACTGTACCTGAAACAAAGTAGCTTAAAGGAAAAGTACTAAAATTAAGACAAGAATAGCAAAATTAAGAACTTTCCCCAGTAAAAATTGGAATAAAACAACAGATCCATATTTGACTATATGCTATGGAACCCATTTGAGTGGAATTCTTCCCTTACATCCTAATTAAGGTTTTAAAAAATGTTTTGGGATGTCTGCGACGACAACACAACTGCAATTATTGCCACATCAGCCAGTTTGTCTGCAATTTCTCGCAATATTAAAGAACCTGGCGTAATTTAAAACCTTGATCCCAACACTACTAGCATTGGATTATTTCAGATGGTCATTTTATTTGGCTCAAGGTTTTAGCACGTTTATTCTGAAATCGGGACTATTTTAGACAACATAAACCAATATATATCACCCTTCCAACAAGTTCCAAGACACAATTTCCCCTATCGCAAAGGAGAAATCCATGAGCAGCACAATTGGAAAGCCCACCGCATCCAATCAACTCCACAGTACTAACAAGTCAAACGAAATCACCCACTCACAGTTCAAACATTAAGAAAACTAACAGTTAAAAGCAAAGTTTTAGAAAACATTCCGCGTCATGATTTCGGCTAGGAAATCAAGGTTTTCTCTTTGTGACCACATCGCGACTGCAATTGCAATTGCAACTGCATCAGCCACATTTGTTTGCAATTGTTAAGGATAGCGACAAAACCACGACCATAATTTAAAACTTACTTAGGAGTGACAATCCAACCACAATTTTCAAAAACTAACAGAGAAAATCATTATGGATAAAACAATAATTATGCGTTGAATGTGAATGTTGGTAGAAACCTTAGCTTTCGGAATGACTTTAACGGCCACCTGTTGTCCCTTCAGCTCCCCTTTCTTCACCTTAGCAGCACAAGTGTATCCAAAATGGCCTCTCCCAACCTCATCTCCGAGTTCATATTTATTTACGAAATGCTTGGAGAATCCGAAGTTCTTGTCGAGCCCGGCGACCGCCTCCGCTTCCGGTATGGAAGCCTCGTTGGGCTTCACCGACCCGTGCCTCCGCGCCAACGCCGCCCTTATGTGCTTCGCCGGCGACGGCGGCGGAAACGGGCGCTTGAAAAAACGCCGCGGCGAGACCGGGAACACGTAGCGCCCTGGACTCGGACTGTAGAAAGGGAAAAACGGAGATCTCTTACCGTTGTTCTCAGGCTCCTTAGGGTTTTGGTTTTCGCCATTGGCGGAGCACGCGTGAGGTTCGGCACTGTGAGTGAGCGTGACGGCGTCGTTTTGAGAAGGTGCCGCGGGGGAGTGAGCGGCGGATTGGGGAGCAGAAAGAGTGGGTTTCGAAGTGCAGAGACCCATTCGGTTTTGCTTGGAGACGAAGACACGCGCTGTGATGTGGTGGCTCAAGGTCAAAGCATTGCATGTGATAATGCTAGTAAATGGATCGTGGATGAGGTTGATTTGAGAACCTCTTTATGCATAGTGGAGTTGAAATTGAAATTGAAATGTGGAATTTGTGAGAATTAAGGTAGGTTAGTTGGGTTTGTTGATGGCGAAGAGTGTTTAAACAACGGTGGGGACTGGTGTGAGGGAGAAGAAGAAGAAAGAGAGAGAGCGTTTCGTACAAAAATAATGAAATACCTAAATTTTCGGTTTTCTTTTCAATTAATTTTCAAGTTTGTAATTAATAATAATGCCGTAAATTTTTGTTAGAACGTGGAAGTTACTATATTTTACTACTAACATGGAATAATAAAAGCAAGCTTTGGGTTAAAATGCAGTGGTCCTCATGGTCTATCGTACCAGTCATATCAAATACCTTTAAGTTCAGTAGAATTTTATCGTAAAAAGATCCAGTGGGGCCTTTTTCCCTTGTCCTCCATAGCCCATAGGGAATGGTGGGCCTTACACTTTTGAGTTATAAGTGGTTTCTACTTCAGTAAAATGAGGTATATTTAAATAAATTTATTTAAAAGAAGAAAATATATAAAGAAAAATCATATATTTTTTTATAAATTAATTTCGAGAAAATTACCAACATCAAAGCACTTTTGAGTTCCTCACTCAATCCAAAAATAAAAATAAAATATTTATTTGAAACTGAAAAGGTACGACCACTAGTAATATTTATGCTTTAGGTTGTTTTCCAACTCTGTCTTAGATATCACTCGATTGATAATACTAATGAAATATTTAATGATAAAAATGTTCATAATTATTATTATTCTACATACAAAGATAAATTAAAATAATTTATTGGGAGAAGCCACTTCAGTATTTTAATAAATTAGTTGTTTATTTTTTATTGAGAGATTTTCATATTAAAAAAATTTAAATATGACATAATTTAAATTAAAGCATGAAAGACATTAAGTGATAGAATATTTATAAAAATAATTATTTCATCAGCTGTAAACTCTAAATTTCATTAAAAACACAAGAAAGTAGCTATAATACACAAGAAAACAATGACACATTGAGTATACAAGAACACTCTATAAATATCATAGTCTTATATGTGAGAAGAAAAAAATTATTTATATACAAAAAATAACATTATATTTTATTACATTATTGAAGGATAAGATTTATTACTGTCGTTACAACATTCTTCTATGTATTATCTTTAATTATAACCTTCAAGACATTCTTAAAAGATTTCTACTGATAAGATGTTATCTTAAATTATTGTTTTCAAGACCTTATTAAAGAATTTATTTTAATAACTATATTTGTTCTTTCTCAATATTATTCTATTTCTTTCTCATAATTCACACTCCAATTTTCTTAACATTACTTTACTATAGATTCTTGTTTGTCATTATTCAAATTCTATTTCAAACAGTCATTTTCATTATTTTATCTTGTAGATGTTTTGTTACATGACTAAAAATAGTATTTTCATGGTTTACAGTACGGTTGCTCAAAAAACTATTTTGAACTAATTAAATTGAATTTAATTATACAAAATTGAATTATTTTTGTAAAAAAAAACTATCTTGAAAGTCTAATTAAATATGAATATACGGGTCTAAGTTTGTGGGTTGTCCATATAACCTGTGGTCCGTATGGGTACAAGTCTTTTTTTTTAAAACTTATTTAAATTACAAGTTATTTTATCAATCTTGTTTAGCACACGGACTTAGGTGTTCGGTTAAAAAAAAAAAGATAATTAATAATTTTTTTATTAAACAATTAATAATATGATATAAATTTGGATGTATTGTATTATTTATATTTTTATTTGAATATACCATATGATATAGATGTGATGAGACAATTAATAATTTTTTTATTAGATAAATATTTTATATTTAATTTAAAATTAAATATGAATTTTTTTAATCATTTGTGGACTGCAAGCTTACCTGTTTACCTTCAGACTATACGAGAAGAATGCGGACCTTAAAAATTAGAGTCTGTTTAAATTACGAATTAAACAAACGAATTTAAATGAATATAAACTTAAACGGACTTAGGCCTAAAAGGCACAATAGGTGTATACTCATCTTTAATCTAATTTTATAAAGTCAAATTATTGAATAATAATTCAATTAATTTAATTTGTGAACTGTTATGATGGTTTTTACAATATGAGGATTAACTAAGTTAAGACATCACACTCCTAGATTTGGCATTACGGTAATTTTATGATCAACTCAGTTTATTAAGCTTGTAATTATAGATCAACAAGCTAATAGATAACTTGTTGGGAATTAATTAAAGACATTTTCAAAAGTTTAATATAAAAAATACCCAACTTCTTCTTTAGGTGATGGAGCAATTTAGAAATCAGCAATAATTCAGTTTTATTTTTAATACACAACCAGTTTACTGAACTTATAAACAGTTCATTTAAGTATCAAGAGTAAACAATTTAATTTAGTTCTTTAGAATCATTAGTTTAGTCTAGTTAAATTCAATTTTTTTCTTGAGCTATACTATGAACACTCCAGGATGTTTGATTTAACTAATTTCATTTTTTCTTCTTCATTATTATTATTATTAACTTCCTCGTAGTTTACAAAATTTATACACTAACATAATTAAGGAAGTGTAGATTAATTGATTAAGAAATCTACAAGCTGTTATAAAATTTTTAATACTTATCTTTGATTCTTATAAATAAAAAAATATATCAATATAAATATTAATAATATTATAAAATATGACATATATGTAATAATTTTTTTCATCATCCTATCATTTATTATATTTTAAATTTAAATTTCTTTCACATTGTATATTTTATTGTACAATTTATTTTACAATTATCATTTTTTTAATATTATTTTTTTAATTAAAATTGACTTACACCAACTATGGAGACACTAATGTAGTTACCAAAATAAAATTAATGGCCATTAAAACTCAGCACCAGTTACTACAATAAAATATAACTCTTTTTAATTTTAATTGGAAAAGAATATTATTGATAAATATCAGACTTAGTTGAAGTTTAGTCCTATTATTATTGTTATTATCATGTTTTGTGCTCTGTTCACATTGTTTTGAATTGCAACCTCATCCGAGGACTCAACACCGATCCATTATGTTCTTCTTGCCGCCCACTCACTACGCCATCAACATAATTCAGCTCCCCACGTACGTAAAATGTTCCTCTGCAATTTCATTTTAATTTCCGGCTTTAAAAGCACAAAAGTAACGTAGCCCACATATCTCACCCTGATCATTTTTATTGAATTGTTATTGCCTTAGCACCCAGTGATTACAATTTAAAAGAGCTTGATATTACTATAATTAAGAGGTTGATTAATTAAAGATGAAGTAACACTGCGTCATTTATAGATATTCTGTCAACTGTCTCTAATCATTGATTCCTTCTCTTAGAAATTTAATAGCGACAAGTTACCTTCTGACAATCACCTCACCAATGTTGGGGCAAGAAAATCAATTTAGTTTATAAGAATTTATATGGATGTATATAACTAGAGTATTTGACTATCAAATTATGAATATTTAAGTGTTTCTTTTTGTGGAATAGAATCATTTAAGTTGGACTGACTTGAAACACCATTCTTTTACATATTTTTAGACCACACACTATATTACTTATTTCTAAAATCCTGTCCATATTATGATTATGTTATTTGCTGCACTTGATTTCTTGTTTTGACTTGTGTTTTATGTTGATGATGCTCGAAGCTGATGATGACACACTGAAAGACAAAGGCTATGCCATTTGGCGCCAAATCCTTAGGTAATTATTGGCACTCCATGTATGCTGGTGTTTTGAAAAAAAAAAAAAAAAAGGTTTGGTATCTTAATCAAATTCAAATTTATGGAATGAAGTTTCAAGAACTACTCGCGTCCAAAAATCAAGAACTTTTTAAAATGACAGAATTTTCCTCCAGTCTTGGAATTTTTTTTTGTACAGTGTCTTAGGAGTTTAATTGTTCATTTGTTTTTAACAGAGAAAGACAAAATGAATGAAATACAATCCAAAATTTAAAAACCCGTCATCCCCACTCTTCGAAATATAAAGACCAGTTATCGTGACGTGATATGACTTAAGATGCACATAATGGATAAAATTATTCCTAATTAATGCAACATTTTGATAGCGAGTTTCCTTGTCACTAATTGATTGCATTGTTCAAATTTCACTTTCTTCATTACCTTTGAAAGAAAGTTGCAACAAATTGGTACTTCTGATTTTCACATTCACACACCAATCCGTGATTTTTGGTATGCCCCAAAAAGGGATGTTAAGGTAATTGATTCCTAGCTGGATAATACATTATTATAATAAACCTCAGAGACATTTTACATTTACTCAAAATGCAAAGTAAATTCTTCGTTTTCGCGATACAGTAACTAGCCTAAAAATTTGATTTGATTTCGACCCTCAATGACAATGCGTATGTGAGAGAGAGAGAGAGGGGATAGCATAAAACATTTTTTAAGTTTAATCAATTTACAATTGCAAGTTTGACTTCCTCAAACAACAATGATGTATGTTACTATTAATTAAAAAGAATTTCTTGTAATCATGCTACTAAGAATCATCCAAACACAGAAAACTTTAATGAAAGTCAAAGAGGGAACCTCAACGGAAAGTGATGATGGGAAAAGTGAGAAAGGCTATACATGCACGAAGAAGACATGGTGGTTCACGCATTGATGACTACCTACCTCAGAATTTCATATCAGAGAGCCCCACTATTGATGCGCATGCTTACCCTCCTTGTCCCTAACAAACAAAAAAAGAAACAAAAAACAAATATTCGCACCATTTTTCTATATCAGTGTCATTTTCCTTCCCTCCTACCCTAACCAAAACATTAAGAAATGTGTATTTGAGTTGCAGGTAAAGCGATGATAGAAAGCGAAATGAAGATTAATTCTTTGTCAGTATTCATCTGATTAATTCCAATCCCTTCATGCGATAAATCAGCGTCAGAAATTCAAAAAGTAAATCACATGTCAGATTAACTTATTCCCAAATTAAACTGAACTGTTTATAAGTTCAGTGAATTTGTTCTCCATTAAAAAATTGAATCAAACTAAAAAAATTTCTTAAACTAAATTATTATTTTTTGAAATAGACTATTTTGCTGAATTTTTTTTTACTGAACTAGTTCCAAAGCCATAGAATTCTAATGCTATTGTTAAGATATATCCTTTTCCTTTTTACCTGTTTTTATTTTCCCGCTTAAGCTTTATATGTTTGTGCTTTTAGTAGAGTTATTCATTCATATCATTATTTATACCTCTGAATTGTTTCAAATAAAACAACAATTGATTGTATTCACTACTAATCTTTGCCAATTTTGTTTCAAACAAAACAAAATTACACGTATCTGTTGTCAGGGATTTCGAAAAGTAAACCCAGAGCAATGGGAGTTTGCTAATGAGGATTTCGTGAAAGATCAAAACCATCTTCTTAAGAATATTCACTACAAAAATCCTATCCACAGTCACGCACGACCTGTTGTGGATTCAGAAAGGTCAGCATTTATGGAAGAAACAGAGAATATATGTCTAATCAAAGTTAATTTATTTTTGGATTTTATCACTGAAAGAAACACTAACAAAATTAACATAATGATACTTTATTGAAAAATCTACATAACTCCTTCCCAGCATCAGTGATTATGTTTCCTCTGATTGGATGAGGCAGATCAGTTAACTAAATTCACCGAATTAGAGGATTACATCAAGTTCAGTTAGTGAACTGCTTTGACAAAAAACAGTTTGATGTAGTTTTGTTTATAAACAGTTTAGTTATTAATGATTTAGTACAACTCAGTTATAGTTATGTTCATACTTTATAATTTTCTTGAACAGGCCTACTTCGGAGGATAGTTAAAACTAGTTACATACATTATTGAAACAATACACAAACAGGCCCCTAGAATATTATACATGCATTTGTAAAATACAAGTCTGCAAAGGATTCTAAAAACTATGAGCAAATGCAAATGGCCAGATATCTAGTTCACCGCCGTACAGTTTGTCCTTATTTGCCCCTGTGATCCTGTGAGTACACCTATGCGTCCCATTTTCTCCATAGATACCGCAAAGTCTCTAAAGAACATAATAGGCCACTTGCTATAGTTGTTGACCAATGAAGCAGTAGTGTTGTCACCCAAAAGAGCCTGGTCTGACTGAAGCAGCCCCGAATTGTTCACAATATTTTTGTAGTACATGTTATCAAACGTGTTGGTGGTGACGGAATCCAAGGGAGCCAAGTTGGTGTCAGAATCAGCTTGATTTGGACACAGTTTTTGCAAATTTTGTAGGAGTGCGCCATCAAGTGCTGGATCAGATTTACCAGAGCCAACAAAGTCGAAGAGCCTTGGCTTGAACGTAAAGCATTGAGCAAAGCCAAAAGTGTGTGCACCTACATTCATTAATAGACATTAATATTGTGAAGTTGGTCTCGTGATGAGCCTGCAAGACCTAAGCATGTAATATAAATGTGAAGGAAGCATTAGTAAACCTGAGAGTACTGCTACATCCTTCTTTTCAAGACCTTTGGATATAAACTTGGCAGTAATGTTTTCTATAGGTTCGAAGGGTGATGGCAAGTTATTTGCCTCGCTCTCACTTGCTGTTGTACCATCTCTACGACCCAGAGGCACGGACCAAAACGGACCTTTACTCTGAAAATATTACAAAAGGTTTTAATACGTTTGATGCATACATTCAATAAGAGGTTAATTCTCATGTATGATTGAATTACGGATATAGAAAAACTTTTTAGCCAAAACTTATGGGTTGTTAAACTGATAAAGACATCTATTCACGGTTAATTTATTTAAGTATGATTGAATTATGATCAAATAACTAATTATTAAATATATGTTTTTAATATCATCTAATATATTAAATACTACATTCCAAATAGTTAAAATTTGGTCTCTTACAAGATAAACAGCTTCTCTTGCCGCTAGAGTAAGTATATCAGCACATGACACAGTGGAGGGACAAGCCTTCTCCAAGGCAGCCTTGATTGTGTCAATGACCTCAAATCCTCTGAGTGAATTTTTATTAGGCAGTGCATTTTTCTCCCCCTTTAGAGTGTCCGTATCATCTAGTAGCACGGAGGCGTCACATCCCTGTGTTACAAAAAAAGTGAAAGAAGCAGCACATCTAGTCAATTTGGATGACAGTAAAAAATCTATAAATGATAATATCCCAACAAAAAGAATAACTAAAATTGAGACAGCTCATTTACAATGACGAAACAATCATGGAAATGAAGGCGCAAGAGAGAAGCAGCAATCCTTGCGTCCTTGGCCATAGCTGACCACACGTTGTATCGAACAATTCCAGTCAGGTTTGGACAAGTTGTGTCATAGAAATTATAGTAAAGTTGACAGCTCACTAGAGGACCAAGGAGCACAAACCAAAACATTGAAACAAAAGGAAGCGTATTATTAGAGATAAACTCCATAAGTTGAAACTAGAATATGACGACAAGAGAAGTTAGTTAACTCAATTAGAATTGCTTGTGACAATAAGTTGTAAACTGAAACCATTTATAGGGTAAAAAAAACACTTACCAGCTTGGTTTTTATGGAGAGTGGCAGAGCCACTATCCATGTCCCTCTCACTCTAGTTTGGTATAAGTCCAAATTGTCTGCTCTTTTTGTTTTGGTATAACAAGTCTGCATTTCGTTAATGGAGTGAAGAACTTGCGTAGACCCACCTCGTGAAGTAAACAATTCCTCTAAGTGGCAAGATGATGAAGTGTGATAATATTTCTCTGATAAAAAAATTAACAGCTTCAAGACTACATACGATAAAGTACTGCATAGTTGACACGTTACGTCTCCATCTGAAGAAAACAGGGGCGCTTGCAAGTTGCAAGGATTGAAATTGTTGCACAAGTCCAATACAAAGTGAGTGTGGACTGTATTAAATCTGTATCAAGCATGAGAGGAGTATAAACTTTTACTTGTCTTTATTTATCTAATATCTAATTTTTTAGTCCTCCAACGCTTCCCTTCGAATCTAATCAGGTTGATCGGTTTGTTAACCTATTTATAACTTAAGTACCATCTTAGCTTTAAGCTATGTTTTTTTATTGCCTGAGCCTGTTTTTCATATATATTTTTCTTTTTTAATTTGTCTAACCTTGTACTTCTTAAGTCTTACGGGACAATTTTTTTTTGTCTTCTTTTTATTTTATTTTGATAGGATTGGTACGGGCTATTAGGCCATTGAACTTTGATATATGTTGAAATTTTCGCACAGGTCTAAGAGATTTAGTGTTGATTGGGTTAAATCTGTATATATATATACACTTTTGTTTCTCTAAATTTACCTGTCGTGAGACTTTATACTTCTCCCGCAAAGAATATAATCACTCTCAATAGCTATTGTCCTACGTGTCCTTACACTGCCAGTTTGCACTTTGAGGATAAGTCGTATGCATTGTGGGAGTAGGAGAAAAATTTTCAAGACAGAAATTATAAACATATACCGAAAGTGCGTTACATTTGACTGTGTCTGTCATGCGGTGGACTATGTGTGTACAGTCACGATAAAAGCTAGCAAAACAGGAGATAACAACCATGCATTTTGTGGGAAACGACATGATCAAGTTCACGTAGCTGCTATTATGTAAGATATATGTTATTTAGTTTACGTATCAGCTACTCAAATGTAATATTTTTATAATATAATTATTATAAAAATTAATAAACTTATAATCTATAACAATTTATGATTAGATGAGACTATAAAATTGCACAGTATTTTTTCTCATATTTTTAAGAAGAACACTTTTATCCCTGAAAAGGTATTGGATTGGAAAATTTTATTTCACTTGCAAATTATATGGATGATTGTGTGATTAGACAGTTCCTTATTGAAGCAACTCCCCCTCACTCTCTCTGTCTGCCACTTCATTACCTTCAATCGTGCAACTCCACAAGCAGGTTGTTTAACAATAAAACCCTACTGATAAATATGTTCTTAAATTAAACTAAGTTTAACTTAATAAATATATTATTATTTTTTATACAACTCTATTAATTTCTAAGGGCGTTAGTTGCATGTTAAATTGATGAGAAGGAGTAAAAGAAAACAGAACATAGTAAAATGGAGTAATTTAAATTTTAAAATGAAAAATGCTCATAAGACGTATGGCTAGATTGCACGAATCAATTACACAAAACTGTATTCAAGTTCTTCATGATTTCTGCCGAACTTTCTTACTGTTTTTTTTTTTTTTTCATTTTTCCACTTTAGTAATTATCCAATAATAGCAAACACTTTTTTCATCTTCAATTCGTACAATCAGCTTCCTTGCTTCGTAATGCTGCCTATTATAAATTTTATTGTTCAGAACAAGATGAAATAGAAGGATACCATATAGAATGCATATCATCACATTCCATTTCATATCCCATTTCCATCATAATATCTAAAAGACATGTTTTAGAATATTCCACGTTGAAATAAGGTTCAATGAGTTGTCCACATTGGGAAGCAGAGGTGAAGAAATAATTAGAAAAACCTCAAATTTTAACCCTCTAAAAGCATGTATTTACTTTTATCCCTAATCCCACGACTCTCATTTATACCGACTTAAGTGTAAAGTCATTGCAACTACACCCTCCTGATTCAGAGCACAAGAAATCACCATTGCAAGATCACCTCACTCCTCTTTGAGCTTGATAGAGCATAATGAAATATTAAACTCTATATAATATACTTCTATTTCATTTTGTTTTTATCCCATCCATTTTAATTCATTCATAGTTAAATATCCAAGACATTCTTGATGGATATTCACCAATGGGGAATTAAAACATGCGCACTTGAAAGACAAAATATTTTTGATAATCCTCGAGTGAGTTGAACCAATTGATATAAAATAAATTAATCTACAAATGCAGGAAAAATAGTAGATAATAGTAAAGTGGATTAGACCAATGGCTTCATTATCCTTGGCGCACTGAAACGAAGATATTTTAATATTTGATTTCCGATCTGGACTCCAGTGAAGAATAGTGGGGTTTATGGAATGAATGTCCCTTTAATTAAATTGAATTGCAATTGTCAATATTCCACATTTTGCTGATGTAGGTCTGAAATTCGAGCCGGCCTCTTCAGTCCTTGACGGTCCATCTTCCATTCTTTATTAATCTTCAACGTGCAATGTTTCAAAAATCGGATCATTCTGCATCAATAGATTTTTTTTTTTCCGACGGAATCAATAGTTGAATAATATAAATCAATTTAAGTAATACAAAATATAATTATATATATTATTTATATTATAAAGTTAATCATTAATCATGATGATGGTTTGATAATAAATTAATTTATTTAACAAATTTAAGTTTTAGGTTTAATTTTTGGTTGTCATTTTTTTATATTTTTATTAAAGTTAACATTTTTTTAAAAATTATCTATTGATTCATCAATTCAACTATAAACTTGATTGAAAGGTTCAATCAAGGTTAATTCAAATCGATAATATATCCAATTCAACAAGTATTTCATCATTAATTCGATAAAACCGATCAATCTGAATCAATTTAAAAACTATGTCACCATGTAATTTTTTTTCTTTTTCTTTCTTACAGTAGCAACCACAAAGTTAAAATATAATATCTCATGAATGTTGTCTAGTTTTTTACTAGATCTATCTTAAAATGGAATTATTTATTTTAACTTCTTAGAGTTAAATAATATTGCTTAATTAGTTTTCATATTGAATCAAAAAGTTGACATTGATTATTTTAACTGAATTGCTTAACAATTTTTTAATAATAAATAATTTTAATTGGATCAATTTAAGCAACTCAATAAAGATATGTTTGAATTTTATTTCAAAAAATATTTTTGGGTGTTGAACGTATTTTTAAAAAATAAAATCATTTTAATAACATGTTTGATT
>JAMLFT010002645.1:0-24642 GCA_026544285.1 Pachyrhizus erosus | reverse complement strand
ATATTATATATATAAATTTTATAATTTTATTTTTAATAATATATACTATTACAAATTTTATTGAATTAATAAATTTATAATTAAAATAAAAGTGAAGGCGAGCCCTAACACCTTGGTGACCTATTGGGTTCAAATACAGAAACAAGTTCTTTGAATCTACAAGCGTAAGATTGCATACAATGACCATCTCCCATACTTTCACATAGCGACAAGCCTTTGGACACTGAGGTACATCAGTTTTATAATTAAAATAAAAGTAAATTATTGAATATTATACATACTCATTTTGTTATAATATTATATTGTTTATTATAATATTTTATCTTTCATGCTATTTAATTATTTAATTCTATATTTTCCTTTTTAAAATTTATATTAACCCAACTTATAAATGGAAGAAATCATATGCATGCAGAACAATAACGTTGCAGATACCTCTGAATTTCTAGAAATGTTAACCACAAACATTGGCCCAGGGAATGTTCTTGAACCTGTTCAATGAATAATGAAAACAAAAAGAACAGTCTTTGCTGATTTAGCACCATCTCAAATATCCATGCCAATAAATAAACCAAAAACAGAAAGAACAAACAACTCAATACCTCCAGTCATGGTTATGAAACTGCATAGTAATAAATAAACATGAAATACATTGTTTACCAAAAATTCTCCATCATGGTTAGATAATCGCATTTATATTGCATGTCATAAATAATTCAAGATACAGTAACAAAATTAATATTTCAACTAAGGCAGCGCACTGCATATGAAATGTAGTTGAAATTTTAGGTGGCTAGAAACAATATTACCATAGTAACAAAAAAGTGTTTTTACATAATTTTCCTGGAGACAGTTTTTGATAATTTCAGCTTAACAATTATGCATGGGAAAGAAAGTAGTTAAGAAAAACCTTCTGGAGATGTAATTCGGGTTCTCCAAGCAAGAGTCTGTGTTCGTGAAAGTGAGAGATGATTAGAAGGTGTTGCAAAAGAACCAAAATCAGTAAGTTGGATAGAAATAGAGGTTGCTTCTGAATCTTGATTTTTAAAATCAGAGATCCTCCTGTCATATAAAAATCACAAATTCTCTATCATAAAAAACACAGGTATCCAACAATAAATATTAAATTTTTTTCTCTTCAATAACAAATATGAATCAGCAATAACTTAATTGCAGAGGGGAAGGTGGCAGATTAGAAGAGTTTGCCATTGTAGAAGAAACCTAGATCTTAGGCTCTGGATACCAATTAGAATTAAGGAGAGAGAAAAACTGAAAATGTGTTTGTTATTGAGTCTATGAAAGAATACAAAAGGTGATGAGCTTCTGCGTATAGAGAGTATTTATAATACAGAAGCTACATCTAATCATAGGGCCAGCTGTGACAGTTACAACTGTCAGTGAACCTTACAAGAGATGACAAACTAAAACACACTAAAGTATAAAGAGTATAGACAAAGGATAAAGAGAAAAGGCATTCTCTCACAACATGGCACCAATCTTATGCTTAAAATAGAAGAGAGGAGTACAAAAGAGAAAGGCAAGGTAGGATCCTTCAAAAACATCATCATAACATCCAATAAAATATCAACCTCAATGAAGCAAAAATCAAGATCTTGGATCAAATAGTCAAATTTCCAATCAAAAACAAATGATTGTGAAATAATACTCACCAAAAAGTTTAATCAGGAATATGTATGCTATGCATGAATAGCAATTAAACAAGTGTGGGAACAAAATTTCTTTTCTTTGCCAGATAGCCTACACTCTCCAGCATAAGAAAAGGGTTGTTTGATACTTGATAACATGGAAATGAATAACAACTGCATACCTTAATAAAATGGAGGCAGACTGTTTTCTGGGTATTGTTACACTCTGCTGATCAAAGTGAACAAGAAGATTTAAGCCCGACTGATTTTCCACCTGCCATCTAGCCATTATTATTAGTTTATCATAATGATACCAATTGCACCATTAATTTGGCAGAGCTTAAAACATTAGCTTATTTGATTTAAGATAAACACCATATAGACAATGGGAGGCTCAAACAAAAAATTATGAACTTAAGCAAAAATGGAAAATGAGAGAAGGACCATCAATTAGGTCCTATGTTTCTTTATAATGGTAAAAACACATTGATGCACTAGTTCTACAACCTTGCAGCAGTTAGCCTGAATGATGGAGCTTCGCAGTGAATAAGGACCAGATAGGTTCAGTTTTCCAATCACAAAGAGAAGCACGTCCAACGAATTCTCATTTAGGTGAACGTTCAGCTGTCCAGATGACCAATAAATTTTAGAAAATGTTGATATGATGTCTAAATGAAAATAAAGAACTAAAAAGAACAGATATAACTGACAACCTCTTTCATTCTGCAGAAGAAATTAACAGGCACAGCATGAGATCTATATTCTGAAAGCTGGGCTTGAATATGAGATCGGTAAAAAATGCAAATTTCAACAGGATGGAGAAGTTCTCCCCTAAAATTTAAAAAAAAAATAAAAATAATAAGCTTATGTACAAGTGTACATGAGTGGACATTTCAAATGTGAATTTAACTAACCATAAGTTTCTTTCAGCATCAAAATAATGTACTACTGCACTTGATGTGCTTATGACCCTGGATTTTGTTGCTAAAGATTGTATAATAAGCTGTATATTGTTGATGAACAAGCAGATGAGAGGAAAGTGATATTCTGTATCTGAAAGTTCATGAACGATATTCAGGGAAATTTTTTCAATTTTAATATCAATATAAGGAAGTTTCCCACCCTGCCATGAAGTACTTTCTTCATCTGTGTGCAGAGTAGTTTGTGGAGCCATTCTAGGATAGCTAGCTGTCTCTGAAACACCATAAGCAGCATTAATATCATTAAAAATTTTGAACTTGATTGGACTTCCAGGCTTCCTGACAAACTCTAGAGCACCATCAACAAAAGCAATAGCAGAGTCATTCTTTTTGTTCACAAGGTAGAAAGTTCTCTTCATTGATTGATTGCTAGCCTCTGAGTCAGTGACTCCTACATAGTTTTCACCCTGACATGGATAGATTCTCCAAAGTGCGCATCCTCCATCATTAGTACAAGAGATGTCAACAAAACATGATCGTGGTCGAAAATTTAATCTCAATGGCACACCCATATCATTCTTAGCAAACAATGATATAAAGGAAAACCACAAAACTGTTGACTTCCACCTTCTTTGAGGACAGTGTTTGACCTGAAGAAAAGCTTTGGTTAATACATTTGGTACATACACATCGTCATTGTTACACCAGAAAAACTAAAAACAACCAATATTTCCAGTAAAAAATAAGAAAACTGACATGAAATTTTAGCTCAAAACAAAGTAGACAAAAATAGAAGAGCACCTACACTGTATAATTCACAAGCAAGAGCCTAAGCATTGAACAACTAAAGTTTGGCAAAGCATCCTCTCAATTAAAGTAGATGGTTTCATAGAACAAACTTGAACCACATTAACATTCCACTTTCCAAGTAGCCTAGGTTCTTTGCATAGCAAGTAGAATAAGTTTACAGGAGGAAAAAAAAAAACCCTACTGTTTCACCCATTTACATCAGAATCTATACTCGCTAATAAAGAAGAAATTCAGCTTTACATTTTACAATTGTTCAGTTAGGATGTCCCTCTTTTGGACTCATCAAATTATGTATCCTTCTTTGTCTTCCAAGTTAAGACTTGCAAATCTTCATTGTTATTTAAGGTTTGAGAAAAAATTGAGTGAAACTGAAATTTATTAATCAAAATGAATAGTACAAGCCATTCCAGTTCTGTTACAACTTACAAGGCCATATATAGCACCAGAAGCCGGGCAAACTAAAACAAGGGAAGATGCAACTACCTTCTAATTAACTGACAAGATGTATAACCATCTAACAACTATAAAGTTGTAAGAAACCTTAGGAAAGCACATTACCCAACAGCAACCTATCAGAAACTAACAGCAAAAGAGAATATGGTATTCTCTTACACCCCATCCCACCCACCACTTCCAAAGCTCAAGGCAGGTGAGAGGCCCCAGCGAGCTCAGACATGTTAAGCTTGGACTTGGACCTTAGGAAAAGGAAACTGGTGGGAAAAAGAGGCTTTGTCATTAAATCTGCCAATTCATCTGGAACATAAAATATGAAGAACCTGAAGTTTGTTGAGAACACTTTCCTTATCTAAAAAGAGATCAAGTTCCCTATGCTTGGTACGAGCATGAAGGATAGGATTCTGCCTTGTGAGCTAAAAGAACACCATTTTGGTTGTCACAATACACAGTAAGTGTGGAGGAGTCAATTGAAATTCTTTTGACCAGTATGTGGGTCCAGCTAACCCAACAAAACAGGTTGGGCTGAGTGATTCAACCCTTAAACCCACATAACCCAACCCCCATAACCCACCAACCCAACAGATCAAGGGGCGGACTAGTTGAGTTGACCCATCAAGTTGTGCTTTTATTCTTAATTTTTTTATAGATTATTTAGTTAAATATTATTTTACTGGACATAATATTTTCTGAAGTATTATGCATTTCATATTATTTTGTTGCTTTACTCTAAGCTTATTTAACTCATAATGATAGTTTCTAAAAAGGAATTTGTACTACAACAATTTAGTAGGATAATATTCTTGTGAATGTGAAATTATGTTTAGATTATATTTATTTATTTGCTAGGTAACTTATGAGTCATTAATTTTTTATAATTTTTTTATTTTATTAAAAAATTTAGTGGGTTAACCTAACCCAACCTGCAACCCACGGTTAGAGGTTTTCAATCAAATCTTAAAACAGGTCCAACCCAACCCAACTTGTTTTCTGGTGGCTTAAGAGCGGGTTGCGTTGACTCATTGGACATCGTTACAGACCTTAGTGCCTGAGCAAGCCAGGAGTGGAGTTTGGAACCATAGGAGGTCAGTTGGGACAGTGACAGACTGTGATATTCAGCCCCGAGGATTGGGTGAGCCGCTACTCTTTACTTTTTAGACCATCATGAGATGAGATTGGACCCAAAAACACTGCAGCACTCGAGGTGAACCTGCTGTCATCTTGATCAGTCACCCAATCAGCATCACAAAAGGCTTGAAGTTGAAGAGGTTCGGAGTGGCTGGGAATACTTAGAGGCCAGTATGAAGAGTGTTTTTGCAATGAGGAAGGATTCTTTTGATCACTATCCAGTGAGATTCCAAAGGTGAGGTCATGAATTGGCAGACTTTGTTGAATGTCGATTTCATAACTAATTTTAGGGCATGTAATGATTGCAAATTGGAGTGCACCAACAACAGACCAACATAGAGAAGGATTTTGGAGGAAATCAGCCCCATTTTTTTATATTGCTTCTGCAGTCCAGCAGTAATTCATGCAATCCTTTAGTCTTCCTCATTTAGTTGTTGTCAAACAAAGCATACAGTACTTAAGGGGTACCCCAAACAGAGGTCTTTAATTCTCTTGTGGAAGCCCTATTAAGTTAATATCTTATAGAGATGCAGATTGGGCGGGTTGTGTGAATGATTGTCATTCAGTTTAAGGTTGGTGTATATTTCTTGGCAATGCTTTGATTTCATGGAAGAGTAAAAAGTCTCGAGTTTCAAAATCATCCATTGAGTCTGAATATTGAGCTATGTCTTATACTTAGTCTGGGATTATCTGGTTTCATGGGTGATTGGGAGAACTTGGTTTCTCTTTAAAGTTAATACATTCCTTTTATGCTGAAAACACTACTGCAATTCAAATTGTTGCCAATCCAATTTTTCACGAATACATTCAATGTAACTTAGGAATAGTGTTAACTTAATAACTACCTAGTAAATTGTATTTGTAATTTATGATCTTTGTAATCTTCATGTATATAACTTAAAAACATACTGCTGGGTAAAGACACATTCAAGCTAAATTCAGAAAAAATCTTATTTCACATTTCTCACAAAGACAAACTTCAAATCATATCCACATCCACAACTTACAAAAGAATCATACCAAGCACAACAACTAAAAGCATCACTGATTTGATAAGTGAGTAACGAAGATATTCTAAATCAAACTCTTATAAAACTATACCAATTTGACTGTTCTAAAATGAGAAGTTAAGGGTGTGTCCCCCCTTGATTTGAACTGTAAGTTTACAACATAGGTAGTAGAAATTAAGGGTCGAAATACCCTTTCTCAATTTACACACTTTCATTACATAACTAAGAGTTTAACAAGGACATCAAGAATATATTACTGAAAGGAGAGGGAGATCTGCAAAATTTGCAATAATTGAGAGATAGAGCCAAAGATTGAACAGTGATTAAAAAAATAAAATAAAATAGAAAGGCAGATATGATAGACATATTTCATACCCTGAAAAGAGCCCTTTCTCCTACAAGTGAATAATGAATGACACCACCTAAATTGAAAGTCTTTTCTTCACCTTCAACTGTAAAATACATGTGCTGGTTGACATCTTGAATAGCAACAATTGCCCCTACACAAGATCGTTGTTAATTACAACTGAAATTTTGCTATAGATTATAAACAGATAACATATAACTGGAGTCTGAGTACCATCAGGAATCATTGCTTCCAAATTATTGTCAACTTCATGGCTAGTAGACCAATGATTTCTCTCCATTTTTTTTATTGTATTCTCATTAGATATCCCAGAGAGTGAAGAGGACATTAACAAAATAGTCTGGCATATTGGCATAACAAAACATAAGTTAGAACAAATGCAACATAACTTCAGTAGCTGTACATGCAGAAAAAGAAAAATAATAATAATAAAAGACTGCCAAATTTGATAAAAGAACAAAGCACCATGGGCAACTATTGGGTAAATATTATAATAAATTAATATTTAATAAAACTATGAAAGTTCACCTGAATTTCAGATACAGAAAGTGTCATATCAAAACCTGAAAGAGAACCGATGCCAAACCAACACCAAGACAAATGCATAGTACCATTATCTGGCCTCTCAAGAGACATGAAAGCTCTTAAATTTTTCAAAATTTGGTTTTGACGACTTAACTGAACAGGAACAATGTTTTTTGAGCTACTTGCATCACTAATTGAGTTCAATTCACCAAAGTTCTGAAATCCTGGAAGAGGATCTGCTGAAGCAAGCTGAGATGACAAATCTTTTGATGTGAGAGAAGAAAAATGAGGAATTGTTGTTTCATCTTCCACTCTCCCTTGAATAATTTGAGATAGGATTGATAAATGAGAAAGGTCCATTGTTAATTTCCTCCCAGTAGTTGCCAATTCAAAATTCAGATGGATGTCAACCTCTACTACAATTTCATGGATACCCCCTGCAGTAGTTAACTGTATTATATTTGATAAAAAAAAATCCAAGTCACACTACAAAACTAAAGAAGAGATTATTTACCAGATTCGTTTTCAAGAGCTAAAACAAAAACAAAGTGAGACAAAGATAGTTGACATGCATCCGGCAATCTACTTGCAGCTTGTTGAGATGTGCTCATGGTCCCTTGATCAATCACATCATCTAAAGTATTGTTCTCACTGCCATGCTCTTCCTTCTTGATGCCTTTATTAGGTTGCTGTGCATCAGAAGTGAGATTGCCAAAATAATGAAGATATGCAGAATAGTTATCAACGGCCATTGGCAAAGATGTTGTTTCAAGAAAAATGAATCCACCCTGCTCAATAACATTTATAATTTAGTATGATGAGATGTAAAATTTAAATCCTGAGATGCTAAAAAACAGCTTCATCTGTTGTAAAATAGATAAACTCCCTGAGATTCAATTTCTAATAGAAGGAACAAAAGATAGATACAGGAACATGCTTGTGAGATTATTAATCCCTTTCTAGCTTCTTAAATAATTACCTGGATCTCCCAGGATATTCTACGAAACTCTCCACCAATTGAAAGCAAAGAAAGAAGCTTATTCAATTTATGTGCTTGAATCAGATCACTCTTCAGTGAACATCTCCCTACGAAGATATTAGTTACTGCAACATCTATAAGTAACCAGTGACTACCAAATGTTATGCTTGCATTTCCTGAAGATGAGGTATTTTGAACAGAATGCAAGCATAAAGTAAACGAGCAACCAGAAAGAGATACTTCATGTAAACAATTAATAGACCGCAATAGTAAATTTTCAAGTACAATATGATCAATGTTGTATCCAACTGAGTTCTGGTATTCAAAAACAAAAGACAGGACTCCTGATAAATCAGTCTTGAGATCCATTTTGCCTTCTTCACAAGATATTCCAATATTTGTCTGCTGAACAGAAATCCAAACTCCATAGCCAGGCGACTTATGCACATCCAATTTGTTGCCAGCTAAAGAGTGAACCTTTGTGGTAGAACTCTCCAAAGTATCACTTGTCCTAGAATTATGAAGAACAATCTCCACAGACTTTAATTTGCAGGTCACATTAATAAAAAATGGGCAGACATTATTAGTTAGTAAAGCCCCTCGTGTAATTGCCTCACAGCTATCAGGTGCTGCAAACAGTGCTTCTTGCTTCATAATTTCAGGATGTATGAAATCAGCATTGCCAAGGCTACTAAACAGATAAGATACCACAGACGACAAACTTGCAACTGCCTGTCAACAGGTAAAAAAAGACATTAGTCATGACTTAGTAATACAAATAAATTAGAATAGAACTGCATTTATTTAATATACAGTTGCAAAATAACCATATAGGTTGTGCTTGTCTCAAGGTATCAGAAATGATTCTCAGCAAAGTTCACTTTCCCATGTTTGGTCCAAGTTTTGGAAAAATATTCCCAGAAATTGTTGATTCACATGAATATAAAACACGCACATTTGCCTTCCTTCTTATTCCCATGGTGAAAGGTGGATATCTAGCATTTCCAGAAGAATAGAAGTTATTTTCTACAGTAACTATCTATCCCTACTTCCTTCTTCCACTTTTATTTATTTATTTTTTTAATTAAACAAATATTAATTTTTTTCTGAAATTACTATATGTAAACCAAACACATTTGTAGGAAGAATATTCATAGCCATAATATTCCTTGAAATGTAATATTATACATCAAAACAAATGCCTCCATAGTTTTAAAAAACCACTAGCATTGTAATATTTCCTGCACCAGCTGTAACATAAATATTGAAAACTACGGCTGATTGTTAGTAGTTACCATATTTTTATTCTAGCTTAAGTAAGAATATTACATAGCCTATATAATTTAATGCATTGTACAGTTTTAATATCCAGAAATAATATCAAGAAATTCTTCATTCAAGTTGACTATAGTGGCTGGTTTGGTCATGGCAGCCATGGCGGTTGCTACTCTGGTGATCAGTGTCAAGTTTGTCATAAATATGGACATGATGCTTCTTTTTGTTATCATCACTTTGAAGAAAAACTTGTACCTATTGTTCCCTGGAATTTTCCCTCCTATCCACCTCTTGTCTTTTTGCACTGGTCACATCAATCTCAGTACTATTCTCAGCCTGCATTCTAGTTTCAGTATCATCTAAGTACGTTCAACTTGTGTCTCAATATGTGAGACCTCAAGGTCCACCTTCACACAATGCTCCTCATGCTATGTTAGCTGTTATTGATCCTCCTAAATCCATGAAATGGTATCTAGACTTTGGCACGTCACATCATGTGACAAATGTTTCTCATAACATTCAGCTACAAGCTCAATTTGAAGGTCCAGATCAGATTCTCATAAGCAATAGTCAAGGCCATAACATTCAGTCTTCAAGTTCTACTACATTCCACTCTCCACCTAAGTTTCACATTCCTCTTATTCTTAATAACTTATTTGTTCCCTCTATTACCAAAAAATTTCATGAGTGTGAGCCAGTTTGCTAAAAGATAATTTTGTATACTTTGAGTTTCATCCTCCTGTCTGTTTGGTTAAATCACAAGACACCAATGAAGTCCTACTTCAAGGTCGTATTGGTTCGGATGGGCTTTATCAATTTCCATCTTTTCTCAAGTATCCTACAACTTCCCGTTTGTCCAGATCTTTTATTTCTTCTAATGTAATAAATCACATTGTAAATACTGCTACTGCTTATTCTATTTCCTTTGCAACTTGGCATTCCTGTTTGGGTCATCCAAGTGCAAATGTAGAAAACATTGTGTTCAAACATTGTAAGCCAATCAATAAAATTATTAATGATTTTTGTACACCTCTTTGCCTTGGTAAACCGCATCAATTTCCCTCATACTTGTCGCATACTGTGTATCACAAACTATTGGAACTAATTTTCAGTGATCTTTGGAGCCCTGCCCCATTCAATGGGTTGTTTCAATTATTATATTATGTTTATTGATGCTTGTACTTGCTTTACTTGGATCTATCTTCTTAAAAACAAGTCTGACATTACAAAACATTAACCAATTTCATGTTTTGGTTGAAAAACAATTTCAATTGCCCACCAAAGCTATCCAAACTGACTGGGGTGGAGAATTTTGTCCTTATACTAATTATTTTGCTCAGTTTGGTATGCATTATCGCCTAATTTGTCCTCACACTCACCATCAAAATGGGACTGTGGAAAGAAAATAGACATGTTGTTGAACTGAATCTCATTCTTCTTGCTCAAGCATTTTTGCCATGTCAATTTTGGAATCATGCTTTCCAAACTAGTATCTATCTCATCAATCGCCCTCCAATGTCATCTTAGTTTTATTCCCTACCAGAAACTATTTGGCACTTTACCAGGTTATGACTTTCACAAAATCTTTGGATGCTAATACTTAATAACAACTTCACATTTAATTTTACAATTACGCAAGAAAACAGTGAGCCTAAAAAATAGATCTAAACCTCTCTTCTGTCCTAAGTTAAATATTTTGGTTTTCTTAAAAGAAATTATAACTGAAATAAAATATTGGCACCAACTCTGACTGCTTTAATACAGATTACATATTACTAGATAAATAAAAAGCAATAAATTAGAAATATCTAATACCCTCCCTCACAAAGAATTTATTCATGTTACCGACTAACTATACTATACAAAATATAAATATCATTTGGACTTAAATAGAGACAAAAGATAATCACCTTATACATCATATACACTTCATCCAAGAATGACAAAACAGTGAATCCTTCAGCAGTTATGTCAGAAGCAGCTGAAAAGCCAGACATTGTTGTGCTCAAGGAATAAATGTAATCCCTGCAACATCAAATTCATCATAAAAATTCACAATCACAAGGAAGAAAGCTTATGAAATAACACGTTATTAAAATATGCATAGGAAACAAGGGAGAAGACTGGAATTTCTTACTCCCAATATTCTCTGACTCTAAGTCAGTAGCAATGTGACCATTCAAGACACTTGCTGTATTTCACCTAGAGGACAAGGTGAAACATTTGAAGGGGTGTATAGTTAGCAGTTCTCCAATAAGGGAAGTCTAAGTTAGGAAGAATAAAAGTGAGTGAAGAGAAGTAGAGCCATAATCGGTCATTAATAAAAAACTAATAATTACCGATAACAGCAGTAAAAGTTTAGTTAGTTACTGTACAGCTAGAATTGGTTACAGGGTAGCTAGAGAGAGATTTGGAGGGAGGGGGATATTGATTGTTTTGGAGAAAGGAGGGCAGAACCTAAGTCTCTCAAATACCTCAAGTGAGAGTTTGTATTCTACATTCTTTATTGTTCTTGATCTCCATTCAGCATCAACTTGACACCAATTTAGAGACTCGGAGTCTAACAACATAGATTCCACTTCAATTCTGGTCCAGTTCTGTAACATGGCTACTAGAGTAAATAGCAGGGAGAGGCCAACGAATCTTCAACAAACTATTGGCATTAATGTTATTAGTTACCAATTGCCACTATCCAAACAAAATATCAGACCTTAGGATATTTAAACTTTCTAATTGGCCATACAACATGATTAACACGATCCTTTTAAGATATATATATATATATATAGGAGAATTTTAATAGAGAGAAAAGAGTGAAATGACAACATGGTAGAAAGATAAGAAATCCTAAAAATATAAACTCAGAAAAAAGTAAGCTTATTAGGCCCAAATGGGTAACAAAGCTGCCCAAGGTTTTTGAATATCAGAATCTCCCTTAAAAAGAACACCAAAGACAGACCATTAACACAAACAAAAGGAAATACCTAAAAATGTGTGCATTAGCATTACCATTTACCAAAGAATGGAATAGATGGCATGGCATTCTGCCATAAAAATCTAGCCTCTTCAATTTTTTTGAAACCCTTAAAAAGCACATTAAGTGCCATGTCAGAAGACACAACCAATATATATGAAGAACAAAAATTTTTTGAAACCCTTAAAAAACACATTATGTATAAGTTAGCTTTAACTTATGAAGAAGCTCATTTCATTTTTTTTCTTTTTTTTTTTCTCCTTAGAAGCTAAAGTTTTCCAATACTGTATTGCTACACACACAAGTTACACATGTTACACAATAATATGACACAATACTCTAACAGACATACTAGAGGAAACAGCTGCACAAGGTCTATGAATCTGTAACATACCAATGATCTTATTAATCAGTAATCACCATTATCCAAGTCAAAAATTTGACCTTAGGAGTTTATATTTTCAAATTGATTCTTATATGTTAAAATCTACGACTTATTATTTCTTTTATTGCAACCTGATTTGATGTATGTCTTAATTTTGCTATGCTTTGCATTCTCTTTACACAGTAGAATTTCTGTCTATCAAAATAAAAATGTATTTATTCTTCAAAAAATAGCATAAATCACATAAATTTTATCACACAAAAAGGTTCAGAGGCAACTTGCAGCTTTTTTCCATATCAAGCATTTAAGAAAAAATATCCTGGAATAAGGCTCCCAAGTCCCAAACATACAATATAATAGCCAAAGGTCAATACATTCCCATGTTACCTACATTTGCAGCACCAGCTAAACCAATAAAAACAAAATCTATTAGAAAATATGTACAGTCCCGTTCAAATTGCTTTAAAAAAATTAAAAAGATGATAGAAAAGAAGCATAATACTGGAGTATGGAGGATCTTCCTAAAATAAAAGAATTAAAAAGGATGTTAAAAAAAACAAAATTTGGAAAGAGGAAACTATCCTATTTACATTGGACAATAAATCTGCCTTATAAAAGAATGAAAAGGCTGCTAAGAAAACAAGCATATCACATAAATAAACAAGAGATGGTTGTTAAAAATTTTGTACATTTCACATCCACCAAATTCACCACACCACTGCTCAAAGAACATATTTAAAAGTACTTATCCTCCTTTTTACTCTCGAACCCCAGAAAAAGACCCCAAGGTAAACAAATTGAATGCTTCTCCAAAACGAACCAAATAGTGGGACTAATAAACTACCTATTTGGAATATATACTTTATGAGGAGACATAGGATATAGAACTCTTCTATGTGACAGTTATTAAGGACAGTTATGTATTTAATAATAATACAGAACTACATTATTGAACTAAGCAGGATGGTTATGTAGTAGCCATGCATTTAAATCTCAGAACATGGGTTTAAACCTAACTCAACCTACAAAACTGGTTTCTAAGGTGAGAGTTGTCTCTTACTTATATATTCTATTTTTGCCATATCACTAGTCGATGTGGAGCTAAACCACCACCCCCAAGATTGCAATTTAGGCAAGTCCAAAAAGGCTGCAACCAAGACAGGCTAGGGAGGACCACAATGAAAGCAGCTTTCCAACACTACCCCACACACCCAGAACTTCTGGCCTGGAGCATGCCAAATGCAGGTGGCCAAGCAATAGATTTAGGATAAACTTTACCATCTTAAAATTTGGGTTTAAAGCTAACTCAACCTTACGAAACTTGTAAAGTGAGAGTTGTCTCCCACTTATATATTTTATTTTAACCATATCACTAATTGATGTGAGACTAAACCACCACCATCAAAATTGCAATTCAGGTAACCCCCAAAGAAGCTGCAACTAAAGCAGGCTAGGGAGGACCGCAATTGAGGTGGCTTTCCAACACTCCCTCTCACACCCAGAACTTCCAACCTGAAGCGTACCAAATGTAGTTAGCCAAACGATAGATTTAAGAGACTCTAATACCATCTTAAAATTTTAGTTTAAGTCTAACTCAACCCTACGAAACTTGTAAGATGAAGTTGTCCCCCACTTATTCATTTTATCTTGGTCATATCACTAATTGATGTGAGACAAAACCACTAACTCTCAAGATTGCAATTCAGGCAACCCCAAAGAGGTCACAACTAGGGCGGGTTAGGGGGACCCCAATTAAGACAGCTTTCCAACATTAACTATGCAGGACAATTATGTAGCAGCTGTGTGTCTAAGCACGCAGGTCAATCAAATGTAACAGTTATGCATTCCTAGTAAACAAGCAGGGGTTTGGAGGGGCAGTTATTGTGTGTGTATTTGGCAGTTTGGACAAATTACATTCTCTGTAGGAATTTCTCAACTCTGAGACAGCATTATTGCTGTAGTTTCTGTAAAATTGTTGTGTTTAATCATATTAAACATCTATTTCAGCTGGAAATCTATAACCAAATAACTTATTCCGCGACTGCCATCAACCAAGCTACCTTAAATTTAAGAAAAACTGACTATTTCCATTAGCATAAGTTTAATTGAGATGTACCCAAACACAAAAAAAACATACTCAAGTTGGCAGGTGTAAAGCCCTATTCGAATAATTTTCTTTGTAAGCACTTATAGGAGAAGAGAATAAAAAAGAAGAATGAAATAAGCTTCTCCCATAAGCTAAAAATTAGCTTATTATGAGAGAAGCTTTTTTCATTTTTCTTTCTTATTTTCTTCTCCTGTAAGTGTTATGGAGAAGATTATCTACACAGGGCCACAGCTGATATCAGGTAGACTTTCATCTAGGAAAAACCACACCTAACCAAATTAAGTCACCATAGTCAGTAACCAATATGCTAGTCACCACACATATCAAGTATCAACTTATCACAGCTGACTACACACAAGCACACAATAAAAAAAACCTCAACATTATTTAAAACTTAATTCAAGCAATAAATTAAAATATCACAGCTGACTACACACAAACACACAATAAAAAAAGCCTCAACATTATTTAAAACTTAATTCAAGCCATAAATTAAAATGTCAAGAAGAGATAACCAGGGACAAAAGAAATAAAATTCAAGAAATAAGAACACCTGTAAGAAATTATCGCCATAAAATGGAGGAAAAACAAAGCATCAGCCTGTAGCCAAGATCCTACCTAAAGGACAATATTTGGACAGTGACTGGCTTCAATATAAAAAGTTGAATCTGATGGCTATCTTCTGACTTCTCCAAACAAGCATTTACGCCATTTAGATGAAGGTAGGAACCAATTGAAACCTTTCCTGACGATGCATATTTATCATTATTTGGTTTTGGAATTTCAATCACCCGAGGCTCCAATTTAACACACTCTGCTTTGCCATTATTATTGTCCAATTGACCTGTCAATGGTACCATACCAAATGAAGGTGAACCAACAACCACTTCAATATTTTGGAAATCAAAAGTGAGGTCAAAATTATCCTGACTGATAATGTCATCGATGTCTTGACCACCAAGATTGGCCTCCCTTCTGTGTGAAAATCTAACAGAAGGACCATCAACAAATACTCCAAAATGAATGTCTTTCTCTGGAAGCTTTTGAAGCAAAGTCATAATCAATTCTTTGGAATAACAGTCATATTTGTTAACCCAAGCAATTTCTACTTTGTCCACAAAATTTGAAGCAATGGATGCTACCCTCTTGTCCTCCCAGTAAGGAGCATGTTGGATCTGACTAAGAAATAGAGTCAGTGATGATACTGAAGAATGAGTCAAAACTAAATTTAATTTCCCTAGCATTAAACCACATTCACAAAACCCAAAATCTGGATTCTTCTGGTCTGGGTTCATAGAAGATATCTCAATCTTACAGAGAAAACATGGATTTTCAGAATACACAATCTCATTTTCTTTCAATTTTCTGCAAATTCCTTTCCAAGTCACAGACAACTCTTCCATAAAGCTTTCAAAATGAGAATTACAAGAATCTTCAGCCTGGCCTGTATCAATTTCAGAAAGGAGAAATATTTTTGCAGGTTCAGCCCACATAATTGATTCTATATGATTAATAACTTCTTTTCCGTTTCCTTTAGCTGAACTAAGTGGATCTATTGTACATGCTTCTGTTGACATTGTCAAAGGTGCAGATTCAACCTTCAATTGCCCACATGATAGAAAGATTCTCTGTTCAAAAATATCTTTCACAGATATTAATAACAAAGCATCAATACAAAAACATATTGAAAGGAAATCTGAGCATACAATCCCAGCAAGTGACTGTAAGTTTTCATATACAGATGGATGAATTTCATTGATTTGGGAAACTGTCATTATGATTTTCCCAAAGTTCAGCACAAAACAACAACTTTGACAAGGGTCTTCAATAAGGCTGTCCAAACAACATCCATCAATATCTGGATCTGGCACTATTTTTTCCCCAGAAAAGATATTCGCTAGGCAATAGATAATTGTAGAGATCACTTTCCACATAAATGCCAGTACAAACATAAAAGGGCGAAAAAAATTCCTTGTGGTGACAATTTCCTCATGACGATTAATTGAAATTTTCAATGCTGCTCTATGACGAGCTATTCTCCTTGCCAGTGATATGCCTTCAACAGGCAACTTTTTCTCAATGTCAGAAATCATCTCCCAATGGCGTCTAGCAGAACTTAAAATCAGTTTGTTATGAGACATTTTAGAAATGGACTTTTTCCATGCGTGGTTAGTAGAATATCCAATTAACAGCAAGATATTCTTGTAAGCATTGACATAGCGTATCCATTGACTTATAACCCCAACTAATCTATGCAATGACCACCTAGGAGTTACAGTCACACGGCCAATCCTGCTAGCTGCTATTCTCCATAATTCTCTAGCACCTCTAGATTGATTGTACTTATTAGATAGCAATTTCTGTAAAAGTAGACATACAGAAATGCCATCTGGAGAGAATGAAAAAGCTAGTTCTGGAAAACATAGAGTGCAACTTGCCAGCTTAAGATCTCTGAATGTAATGACAATTTGCATATCAGAAGAAAGCAAAACATTGCCAGTTGGATTTTTACCAATTAATCTGACCCTGAATCCAATTCCTTTTAATATAAGAGTGCTCTCTTTCATTGGAATAAAAATTGTACTAAGAAAACCTCTGAAAAGACATTTTTGATCCAGATATTTAGATCTTACACTTAACTCCTTTATTTCCCCAAAACACACAAAATCATCATTTAAGACCGCCAATTGAACCTCCACATTGATGCGATTTACTACTAGATGACAGTTTTTCAGAATAAGATTCCAAAAAGATGTTGTAAAATCTTTTTTCTCAGGTACAGCAAATAAGATCCTCTCCAAAATGTGATGCAATGAACAGCCCTACAATTCATACAAAAGGTAACTGGTAACAGTAATCGCCATTATGACATTATATTTAACAAATTGAGTCTGCATGGGAAAGCAAAAAACAAAAATCAGCAGCTTAGGTAAGCCTTTCTCTTAGGACTCAAAACAGATATCAATCACAAAGCACCTTTTTCTCGTTTTCAACAAATCTACTGACTGAGCACCAAGTGGTTCTCCCTATTCTAGTATTATTCCCTCGTTATAAAGAAGTATAAATGGTTAAAAGTTAAAATACGAGATTGAGACAGCCACAATCTTCCTCATAAAATAAACCTATGTAGTTTAAGTATTTTTCCATTATTTTACATATATCTTGTACAATATCTTTCTACAGAAGAAAGGGTTCACCGGTATGAAAATCAGTAGGGACCTCTTTGATTAATCTTTTGGAAAGTTTTGTTTTCAAAACCTAAAACTCAAACTATATTTGGAAGTCTATTTTCTATCTGATTGTTATGAAAGCTTGTACTCCAGAGTCTGTTTCAGAGTAGAAAAAGGACAACATATTTTATTAGTTTTTGTTTTCCTTAACTTCTGTTCATGAGTTTTCTCTACTCTACTTCAAACAACTACTATCCCTGCAGTCACCAGAGCATCTTGAAGCTTTAAAAGCAATCTCAAAACAACACTCATCCAACAAGTGATTTTAAGTAATAATTCTACCAGATAACTTAATAATAGAATAGCATAAAAAAACTTAATAATAGAATCAAACAGGTCAATGCATCATCCTACCAGACAAAGCAACTAATGAGAATTGCATCAATTATTTTTAATATCATTAATTGTGAGAAAATCCATCATTAAGCTTTGAAAACCTAGGAAGTGTGGACTTGGACATGACACAGCTAAAATCTAAAACATAGGACACGATATATATATATATATATATATAATATGATCAACATGAAAAATTTAAATTGATAATTAAGATTAACTTATTCATATCAACAAGTCATACTCTGATTATCATTTTCCTAGTGTAAAGGAACTTTCACGTTTTCCAGAAATTACATAAAGAATATTGATTATTGAGAAGAAGCTTATAACTTATTTATGTCTTTTATACACCCGTTTTTATAATTTATGTATTATTCTTATAATAGAACTAATAGAGACAAAAAAAGAAACCCAAAAACAGAGCATGTTAGCAAAACAAAAATGCACAAAAGAATCATACCAAAAAATATAATAGAAATAACCAATGACATTGGGGTACTCGAGAACATAAATGGATGGTGTCATGCAAAAGAGACAGGCAATACAAAACGTTTTGTGAGAAAGGTTATCTAAATAGATTGATTTTAAAAAGAACTTTTTATAATATAATCTTTTAGATTGATTTTTAAAATAAATTATAATAATAAAAAAATAGAAATATCTGTTGTGTAAGCCGCTTGTTCAAGCCCAAAAAAAATTAAAATAGTGACCGTGTCGGAAACCCTAAACAAAACTCATAGAAGAAGTCATTATCAAGCAGATCTATGTAATGTATCATCCTACCAAATTAAAATAACTGATAAGAATTAAATCAATTATTTTTAACCTCATTTAATTGTGAGAAAATCCGCTATTAGACCAATAAAGAACCTCACCAATTAGCAACATTCATCATCTACCCATGTGTGAATAGTAAATTCAGACTCGACGAAGTGAACTCATTACCTCAGGATCGAGCGCCGAGAGATTCTTCCTGAGATGATCCGAATAGTCATACTTCGAATTTCGCAACCGCTCCACGCATTCCTCCGCTTCCGGCTTCCTTCAAAACCATAACAGTTACGTCATCAGTTAAGGAACGAAAAAGAAAAGGAAAACAAAACAAAAGCTGATTGTGTCTTTTCTTGCGACTATTTGATTACTCGAACGATTGCACGATGCGCACATCCTCAAGTTCGATGGTGAAGGCCGGGAACAACCAGGTGGAGAATCGAACGGTGACGCGTTCGACGGTGAGGTCCTTGAAGAACAGGAAGGCGGGAGCGTCGAAGAGGTGATTAAGAACTGAAACGTCGAAGCGGAGGTTGGTGAGAACGGCGATGGAGTGGATGAACCCTAATTGGAGATCGAGGTGAGGCTCTTCTCGGAGCCATGGCTGGAGCAGAGACAGTAGTCTCCGCCGGATAATGCTTTTCAAGGGCATGGAGAGAGTGAGAGTGATATCATGGACTGGTTATTGGTTGTGCTGTGTCGTCAGTTGTGAATTTGAAGGTAGGATTAACAGAATTCCAGTATGGGAATGGGTGGAATAGATGTGTGACTCGGCGGGAAAGGGAAAAATTGTTGGCTTGCCTCGTATGTCTATGGACTGAACGGAGCGGAACACGTGTTGAGTGACAAATTAGCAATGCTCGTCATGAGTTTCGTGCTAGACACGACATCCATTTGTCTTCATCTTGCTTTATCGGGCAAATATTTGTTTCATCCCAAAGGTGATTATAATTAAAATTTTCCTAAAAACAAAATTAGGACAGTACCTCGTTTATTTGTTGGGCTAAAAATGTAAATGCCTTCGTCATTTTTTAATTCATAAAAATGTACAATTATATTATATATTAACTTATTTTTATTTATAAAAAATATATAATTATAATGAGTACGATTTTTATTTAAAAAAATTAATTAATAATATTTTTTATGACTTAGATATTCTAATCAATATCATGAGTATGTATTTTAATTTAAAATTATAACAAGTTTAAATTAAAAAATCGGGCAAGATTCATGTCCGTCAATTATCTATTATTTATATTATATACATCATCTATCTATTTATATTTATATTGTATATAAATGAAAATAATCTCAGGAAAGTTTATAAGTGAGAGTAAATTCACAGAGTTACAATATTACAAGTTTACAAATGTTTTTTGGGTGGTGTAAGATAAGAAACAATAAAACAGAAGGAAAAACAATATTACAAGCAGGGAAGATCACATCGCATCCCTAACAGTAGCATCAAGAGCCAAACTAATTAATCCCTTAGGGAGGGTTATTGATTAAACAAAAACTTTCTTTCATACCAGGACAATCCAGTCTTGGCAAGAAAATAAGCATAGGTATGTCGCACAACCGCCATCAAATCCTTTTTGAGGAACTCTCTAATAGAACATATCAAGGCTTCATACTTATGAACATTAGCATGGAAGATCAAATGTAGAGTAAACAATGAATTTGAGTAACAAATAGAAAAAATATAGATAGACATCACAAATGCTAGTTGACACTTAGAGAGAGGGAAAAAAAATATACATGTGACAAGTGATATAATATGATAAGGAAAAAAAAATGAGAAGTCTCAATGGAATGTTTAAAATAATGAAATGTTTAGATATCATTGTTCTAACAAATAATACTTTGTATTTGTAGGCCCGTATCCCAAGCGACCTAAAGTCCTTTATAAATTGCCATAAGCTCGGCATGCATGTTGCTGGAATAGCTAAAATAACTCACAAAATCCCGCAGTCCACAAACCAAAAGGATGTATAAAGATGCATTAAAGCTAGCTTTATCGGGGTTCCCAAGGCAACTACCATCAACATTTAGGACTACATAATTCTTGTTATCTAAACACCAAAAAAAAAAAACCTTCTATGACTATCATTATAAATACCTTTATCATCATTGAAACAAGCAACAAGGATATTAGCAAACTTTTCAACTTGTGTGCAAATTTGATATTGGGACACAATATTATTCCCCAAACAACACATATCCTACGCCTTCCAAAGCGCCCAGACATCAACATATATCATCCAACTAAAAACATCTAAATAAGATGTAGTCTCGCACTATATGAACTGAGGTCTTTTCGTGACTTAAACAACGAGTACATATAGGAGAGGTCACCATTTACAATGATTCGAGATTGAAAGGCACAAAAAGGAATTATGGCAAGCAAACCAAAATGAAATTTAATATTCTTTAAGCACTTCATTCATTGTATCCAAGTCCATGCGCTAGTAGAAAAAAATGAGCTATTCTAACTAGCGAACCAAGCATAACCGAATTTGGCATTGTAGACTCCTTCAATGTTATCCTAAACTACTTCGTTTGACACATTGTGGTTAAAATGTGCATGTTTGTATTTTATTTCTTCCATGGTGTCAACAAGGATGCTTATATAAAGAGTTTCGAGCCTCTAAACCCCCTATTGAAAAACATCCCTAACTTTACCACACGATCAACAATGTGAGCATACTCCGCCTTTTGGCAAATAGGGCCTATAAGGGTAAAAAGTATCACCATTTCCAATACGAACAATATACTTAGCCTCAACATTTTAACAACCTTGGTGATAGACCTCCAAACAATATAACTAGGGACATTATAAGTCTTTAAAACTGTAGTATCCTTTATATAGGAGCTAGAAATAACATGTTTCCACAACTTATTAGATTGGAAATTAAAATCCCATACAAGTGTGCCAAGAAAAATAGTGTTAACATTCTTGTTTTCCTAAGACTTAAGCCACCTCCTTTTCTTGGCTTTATGACATTGTCCCAATTAACTAAATGAACACCTCAATCATCAATACCTTTCTAAAGAAAAGTTTTAATTGTTTTGTCAATGATAGAGCAAATACCTTGAGGCAACCAAAAAATTTGCATTTAGTAAGTAGGAATAACATTAAGGACAAAGTTGGTCAAAATTAAGGAAAAAGTTGGCCAAAGCAAGCCTAACTACTTCATCCAAAAGCTTATTATTCCATAATGCCTATATTGTATTCAACTTATCAACGATAAAAATGAAACTAATTTGTAATGCGACCTTGAAATATAGAAAATCTGAGATACTTACTTAATTAAGGATGAAGTGCTTCTTATGGATGACAAAGAAATCAACTTCTCATTCTTAGGTCTTGGAACTCCATAAAAGTAAAAGGCACGATATTTTGCTAAATTAATTTTCAATCTAGAAGCCTAGCTAAAGTTGTCAAATAACTCCAAAACCATCTTAGTTTGGGAACTCTTATCTTTGGTGAAAAGCAAGACATCATATGCACAAAAAAAAAAAAGATAAGAAAGACCATAAGGAATTACTCGAATAAATTTCTAAGCATTATTTTGAACCTTTTTAATTATGGATGAAATAAATAAAGGGAAAAAGGATCACCTTGTCTCAATCCCTTTGTTGGAGAAAAGTTAGGTAATAAACTCATAGTCCAAAGAATGGACACAGAAGTGGAAGTAATGCAATAAGCTTAATTATCATAGTTCGGAACCCAAAATCTTGTAGGCATTTTTTAGAAAAGGTCATGTAACATATCATAAGAATTTCCTAAGCTAATTTTATAAATAATGTCCCTTATGATTTTCTTGGATTTTTTTCATATGATATAAAGGCCTTTTGAAGAATAATTGTGTTGTTAAAGGTTCCTTTTCTAGGCAAGAAACTACTTTGAAAGGGTCAATGATTTTATCCCATAAAGGATGAATTTTATTCACCAAGACATTTAAAATAAGTTTATAAATGGCATTCCACCAACTTATATGATGAAATTCTTTAAAATTAGCAAGTTTGTCCTCCTTTGGAAAAAGAACATTGAGCATCTCAACTATCTTGGAATCAAAAGCTCTTGTTGCAATGTCTCTCACAAATTTTCACACATCATCCTTAATCAAGTACCAATATTGTTTGAAAAAAAAAAAACCTTAGAAAACATCAAGGCTCAAGTCTTTGTAAGACTTCATGGCATTTAGAGCAAAAGAAACTTATTCCTTAGAAACTAGCTTAGTAAGACTCTTAATGTCTCTACTTAATTTTAGGAATATTCAAAACATTAACAAATAAGGATTAAATAGAAGAAAGAAAACAAAAAAAAACCTAAAAATAATTTTGTGCTTCCATATGAAAAATAACATCATCAATATATTAATTTCCATTAGGAAGGGTGAAGCCATGAATTTTATTTGTTGTCCTCCTAAAAATATTCCCAAAAACCTTTTATTCAAAATAAGAGACTTTTCCTTGACCTTATTCAAGGCAATAATGGAATTCTTCTTATCATCTCTCTAAGCATTTTTCACCACTCATTGATATATCCATCATGTAGTATCCAAGTAGTTTCAAAATGAAATAGCCTAATTCCCCTAACACAAAGAAGATCTTCACACCTCATCAAAATAGGATTATGATTAAAATGCAACTTACTCAAGACTTTAATTAAAATTTCAAAGAAGATCGTGCACTAGTTCAAATTAGCCATGATTTTATCAAGCAAATATGAAATAAATCTATTTCTTTGATAATTTTTATGCTAAGTAAATTTCTCACTCACCAAGTACAAATCAACAAGGGTGCAACTATCTATTGTGTTAATTAGCATCTTTAACCTTCTTTGGGTGAAAATACCACATTTTTGTCCATTTGAAAAAATATTTTCACTGAAGTCATGATCAAACACCAAGGTCTGTGAATGGAATTACCAATAGAAACAATATGATCCCAAATATTAACCCTTAAGGATGGGATAGGGCAAACATACAAGTTTGTGCACCACCAAAGAGAGTTGTTTCTCAAAATAGAAAAAGTGAAAAAATTACACCAACATCAACAAGCTAAGTGTGAATATTTGTCTTTGCCTTAATAAAATTCCATAAACCTTTAACATGTTCGCTTGCTTCCAAAATGTGTGTCAAAATACAACTTAACTTATCCATAAACCTTTAGTATTGGTGAAAACATAACGAGTTTCTATAAACATAGCAAAAGTAGGTTGAAACCTATGAATCATCTCCAATAAATGGTGTTTAACACACTTGTTATTTGTCCCTCCCCCCCTCCCTTCCCTTATATTTCAAGAAAGTATAAATACATCAATAAACTTCTTATACCAAAACATCATTGGTCGAAATCCATGACCACCTCCTTATGCATAAATAATTAAGTTCACAATCATTTACACATAAATTGGTTTTTGAAGAATTGTGGCATGTAATATCCACTTGAAAGAGAAATATATGAAACAATAACTTGATTAAAAATGTCATTAATGATTTTTCAACCATATGAACTAACTAATAGTTTATCTTGTGCAATGAATGAGATAAACATTTATTTTATATAATTAAAATTTATAATAAGTAAATATATTTAACATATAAAATATATTACAAAAAAATTATAATAAATTATTTTTTAATATATGAGTTATGTTTTATATTTATGATAAATAATTTATATTATGACACAAGGTTATTGTTAGTTAATAA
>JAMLFT010002644.1:0-24644 GCA_026544285.1 Pachyrhizus erosus | reverse complement strand
TAAAATAATATTTATATATATTTAATATTTTGAAATGAAATATATAAATTTTTATATATTATTATATATAATTTAAAAAATTTATTTCACCTTTAAAATTTGTTTAGCCCGTATATTACACGGAATAAATGCAGTAATGCACTGGTTAAACTTATATTTATATTAAAGACTTGAAAAGAATCATTTTCGACAACCGAATTTGTATATTTACATTTGAGTGGACATTGGGAAGTAAAAATTCAAAATAAAAAAGTGTACCTTCTCACTGCGCGCAGCCACTAAACCAAGCACTGTTAGGGTTGAAACTTACAAGTTGAAATCCTTATTGTGGTGCATCGAACGCGTGGCCTCAGACCCAAAACCCTGAAAAGAAAACCCCTTATTACCGTTGCCCCTTCGTTCTCTTCTCTTCTAACTCTGAAGCATAGTAGCAGTAGTGTAGGAAACGATGAGCAGTTGGAGAAGCCTTCTTCTACGAATCGGGGACAAGAGTCCCGAATACGGAGCCTCTTCCGACTACAAAGATCACATTGTTCGTTTCTTCTTCTTCTTCTTCCTTTCGCTCTGAATCGTTCTTCTACTCGCACGCGCCTAATGTCTCGTTTTTTTTTGCTTTCTATTTGTCAGGACACGTGCTTTGGCGCCCTTCGCCGCGAGCTCGACCACTCCCAATCCGAGATTCTGGAGGTAAACGGAGATTCTTCTCTTTCGCATTTTCGTTCTATTTCGGATAGTTAGGTCAATTCGTTTGACCAATTGAAATGTTTTCGATTCGCTGTTTTCTTCTCGAGGATTTTGAGGCTTGTACTTGTAGCTACGGGAGTGGCCGAAATTTGTAATCTACGCTCAATTAACCGACATTTATGTTGTAGCAAGCAAGTGTCAAGCAAATTTCGTTCTGAATTGAAGCGTTATATTTGTGCTATGTACTTAATTTTAAAATTGTGCAAAAAATATGTCCGTGAGTTAAGGTTTGGATATTGATTTTTTTCTGTGTTGGTTATACTTTCTTTTGGCTTTTCGTTTTACCTTGCTGCTGGTTCATTGGTTTTCTTCCGAGAAGAGTGCTTGTTTGCTTCAGAAATCTGAAACATTAGAAGTTGATTAGAACCATGTGTTATAATATTAGAACTGTGATATGTGGACCTGCTATTTGCTTCGTTGAGTTTTCTTCTACATGTTTTTTGAAGTGTTAAATATTTGAATATTTTTTATGATGCTGTCTTATGTTAATATTCAAGTGTGTGTATATTTTGTGTGGTGTCTAGTAATTGTTATCTGTTGTTTTATCTGTACCATAATGTGGCCTGCATTGCTTGATATCATGATGTATTTACTTTATTGTATTTGTTTGTGCAGTTCCTTCTCATGTGTGCTGAGCAATTGCCTCACAAGATTCCTTTGTATGGAACCCTGGTAGAGATTTCTCCTCTCTGTCTCTTGAATTTTAATGGCATCTGTACCATAAAATTTGAATTCAGGATGTGTATGCGTGCACAAAGGTTACACAAATATGAAATGTTCTTCTTCTTCTCATTAGAATTGTTATTGTTGTTATTTTTGGGTGTGTTGTGTGATTGTGTTCCTTTTTCAGAGGTAGGTTTATATAGTGAACACGCAAGATATCAGAACTGGGAACTTGGTGAACCTAATTTATTATTGTTGTGATTATGACAGTGGAAGTGCTACTCAGCATTATAGCCTGCAGCTAAAATAGAACTGCTAGTTGTTAGTTATGATGATATATCAGATCAACCTGATTTTTAAATTTTGAAATATTTTCTTTCCATTTTATTGAAAATCTTTATATCTTTAACCTTCATACTTTTTGATCCTTGTGTGCTGTTAAATTTTCAATTGCAAGCTTAATAAAATTTATTTTGCTAGTCAGCTCTGTGAATTTCAAAAGTCCTTTCAATTAAGTATACTGACACGGACAATTTTGATATAACCTATGAATGCCAATACAGTTAAGACAGTTTATTACAGATACAGTGTCCAAAATTCCTTCTTTTTAGCACTGGAAATTACATTTTGTCAAATGTATTTGGAAAACAGTGTTTTAGGGAACATTATTTTGTTCTTAACATCATGATGGCAATAATGTTCATAGGAGATTTATAATAGATTTGCATTTCAAAGTTGGAGTTTATGTAACTGTCAGAATTTGGGTGAAAACTTGTAAAATTTGATACTTCAATTATAAAAAAAGCAATATAATTAACCTAGTCTGGTACGTATGCTCCTTTCTGCTGTTACATTATCCTATTATTAATTTATTTGCTGCATTTTACATCAAATGTCAATTACGTGTGTCAGTATGCTGTAATTGTGTAGCTAATTACCACTCAATTATGTATTGTGAAATTTCTCTTGCTTGTCTAGTTTCCAAATTGAAGTTTCTGAGCCTCCTGTATTTCCTACGTATGCATTTCATTTCAGATTGGCTTAATTAACTTGGAAAATGAGGACTTTGTGAAACAACTAGTGGAGAAAACTCAAAGTAAATTTCAGGTAAGCAATTAAGCCACTGAAGCTGCTAGGTTGGTATCTTGGTGTTGTATTTTAACTGTCTTCGTTCCTTTAATTAACGTTGGTTTATTAGCTGGACTTGCAATTAAGGGTTGTACTATTTCCATGTGACTAAGCTGTCTATTATTAGTTGAGTATTGGTTAGTAATTCTAAAATCTAATGGTGTAGATTAGAATGGAAATTTAATGTAATTTGTTTTCACAGCAGTGTTGATTGCTTGCTATGTAGGATTATTAGGTATATGGATCTGAAACTAGGAATTTTTCTCCTATAGAAATCAAAATTTGAGTTTCCTGTATGTGGGTGCTTGATTGTAAAAAATCAAACTATTATTTGAGATGGGAGCAGACATTGTCAAAGCTGGCCATTGTGGAATGGCATGGAAAGCTTGATTCTTCTTGCCATAAAATGACCAGGTGTTGGTGTGGTGGGTTGATTATGGTGGCACCACTGGCATCATGCTACCAGCCATGTCCAAAAGTGAAACCTCATCTGCGCTCATTCCTAACCAATGAGCTAGTGACTTTTGGAATGTATTTGCCTTTTGGCCATGTCTGGTTCAAAAATAGTTTAGTTCCTCCAAAAACACTCATTGCCTCTTTGATACTGAGGTTGTAATGATGGAGTAAAATAGGTTCCCCACTCCATCAAGTTTTCACTTAACTCAAAATAAGCTATTAGCCTCACCAAAATCCATTTTTTTTCCGGTACCTTCCAAATTATGAACAGAATGCAGTTCATTAGTTTCACTGAAATCCTTCCACATTTTCACTCATGGCTGTGCTGAAACTCATGAAAGGAGCAGAGAATGGGAGAATCGTATAAGAAGTCCTCACTTAAAACTCAACTTAACCTCTTTTTATTTTTACATTTTTTCTTTGATATGAGGCTATGAGCCATTGAAAATCAGACCTTATCCAAGTTTAATGACTGTATTTATTTATAATATAAAAAGTACACAGATGAGGATTGAACTAGAAAAATAATAAATAATAAATAAAATGAGTTAATTTTGGGTTAAAATACTATTTTGTTTATTTTTCTTGCTGTAAATTATTAAGTTTTATTTACTTTCTATGAATGTGTTGATAAAATACTGTTGTGATCATATAAACCAGGTTGAAATATTTAATTGTCGGTGAAACATATTTTTGATAAATTTTTATAGAGAAAAACATTGACAGTGATTTTTAATGGTTAAGGTTTGTTTGATTTGAGGCAAGATGCAACAATATGACTAGTCTATTTACTGGTTCTTACTAATGATTTTTCAATACACACTCAATTTGAATTTGTTTTGTTCATTCAAAATAAATGCCATTATATATTTCTTTAATTTGCTGCAAAACTTTGAATGTAAGAACTTATTTTAATTGATCTTTTAGTGCTTCTGCTGGCTTCGTTTGATTTATTCCCTATAATTTTATTCTTGTTTATCTCTCATTTTTTTTGTTTATTATTTTCAATTTAGGATGCTTTAGATTCTGGGAACTGCAATGGGGTTCGTATTCTAATGCGGCTTTTGACTGTTATGGTATGTACTGCCATTGTTTTTTTACAGAAAATTGTGTAGCATTATTGACATTTAAACTGTTGACTTATATATTATTGGCAGTATTAGGCAGATAGGAAATCCTTCAAGTTTTTGCCATGGGTTCATTCTACATTTAGAAATGATTGTCCTGTGTTTTAATATGATTTTCCCTGTCATTTAGTCCTTTTTACATTTACAACTTATAGAGCATGCTTGTTATTGATTATAATCGGTAAAAATAATGCTGTTTCCATAAAAATAGCTGATTATCCTGTTTGCACTTGGTTTGTGTTAAACTAATGAATTGTTATTGGTGAAAATCAGATTATAATGTTGGATTATTTCTATTGCAAAGTGTAAGAGAAGAGTACTCTTCTCTCACACAAAGGAAAAAGCTATTTTCAAATAAGCTAAATTTTGGAGCTTATGATGGAAAGTTACTTATTTTCTATCTATCTTTTGTTTTCCTCAATAATTGATTATTTTCAATACAAAACAAATTACTACAAATAACTTGATACTCTTTTTTGTAATTTTACTATATAAAAGAAATTATTTTGTGCAATCCTAACAAAATAGATTATCTTATAATCACTTTACTGAACATATCCAAACATAAAACCTATTTCCTATAGTCCATTATAAAGATATAATCGAGTATTGAAATAAGGTTTTTTTTCCTCAGCTAATCCAAACACATTCTTTTATATTCCTAACACCTTCTAGTTCTGAATATGTTCACATTTTATGCTCCTATTTTTGTCCTTGTATGTTCATATGCTGTGGAGTATTTATGTAATTTAATGCAAGTTTTTTATTTGTTGCTTTCTTGTAAATTCTTTAGATGAGCAGTAAGGTTCTTCAACCAAGCTCTCTGGTGGCTGTGTTTGAAACATTTTTATCATCAGCTGCCACAACAGTAGATGAGGAAAAAGGGAATCCCTTATGGCAGCCATGTGCTGACTTTTACATAACTTGCATTTTATCATGCCTCCCATGGGGCGGAGCAGAACTTGTTGAGGTAATTATTTGATGCTTATAATTTATTTATAATTTGGTATAATTTTCAATGTTATTTAAGCTGGTTGAATGACTTTTCTGTCTGCATATAACCTTGTAATTTAAAATATTCCTTTATTCATCTTCTACCAGTTTCTCTATTTGATTATTAAATGTTTCAATTTCTGTATTTCCATATTTAACTGTTATTTTTTATGTTTTATATATATATATATATTACTGTTATTTTTATAAAATGTCATAAAGTTATACGAGCTATTATAAAATTTGACTGTTTAATTGCCTATTCAAGAAGAACAGTCTTGCTCCTTTTTTTAGTTTGTTTTTCATATCCAAATAAAGACAAATTCACTTATTTTTCTATTCTATGGTTAGAGTTGTGGAGTTATCTATATTAAAATTAAAATTAAAATGTAGATGTTCTCTGATTAGAAAGAGTCACTGGGTGAGTATCAGTTGGTAGCATTGGTCGATGCCTTACAGTGATATGGCAGTTGAGGTGTGAGTGGCTCATATTATGGAACAATGAATAAGGAATTTGATGCTCATGTCACAAACTTTCATTACGCTGAGAAGCTATAAACATTGCAGCAAATGATACAACAGCTATGCTAGCAGTTCTTGGCACTTTTTTTTTTTTTTAAATATATGCATTGTTGAAAATGTGTTTTTCATAGAATCCCAATGAAATGGAATGATTGCGTAAAATTTAGGGAAGCTAAGAGAAATGAAAGGAATCTTTAATTATTGTACACAAACAATAGTGTGCATGAGGTCATAGGTTCCAATCTCAGTGTGATCATTGTGCATAAAAAAAACATTGGAAAGGAATCTTTAATTATTTAATCTGTTTTTTTAGGAAAGTATTTATGCTGATTAGCAGCATCATTTATTAGAATTTTCCTTCCTTTTTTGTGTAATTCTTCTGTACTCTAAACAGCAACCAATAACATGTATGGGTTCATACAATAAATACAAAGTTCATTCAGTTTTTACAAATATGGACTTCTTTATCACTGAATTCTTTTTCCATTTAATGGCATGTCATGTCTGTTCACAGCAAGTTCCTGAAGATATTGAGAGAGTGATGGTTGGTGTAGAAGCTTACTTGAGCATCAGAAAGCATACTTCTGATACTGGCTTATCCTTTTTCGAGAATGATGATGAAAACGAGAAAGGTCTTAATGACAAGGTTGGCTCCTGTTTGGCTAATACTTTATTACAATTTACACCTACTTTGTGTGTCCTTTGAGCAATATTTCTCCTGAATATTTGTTTTCCTTTCTTTTTTATTTATCTGATCTGGGTCTTATGGTGGTGCATTTAATGAAGGCTGAACAGTACTTTAGAAGTTTACCATACTAATATAAATGTCTTCGGTTATAAACTTATAATTGTCCGGCACATGTTGGGCACTTGCATCAAATACATAACTCCTCAAATCCTAATGCGTTATTTCAAATTTTGTTGCTTGTTGTAGAGAACCTCTCCTAGTGGGATAAAGATTTCTTTTTGTTGATCTTGTGTCTCATTTCTGTGCTTTTCAGAACACCAGTGTTTAGCTAGGGTTTCAATTCTTTAAATTCCAAAATTAATGAACGATTATTTCTTTAGACAGTTGGGAGTAGATCCAAGGAATAACACTGGCAACTTACAGTCCATTTTCTTGTAACATAAGGATTTTCGTTTAACCTATTGTGTTTGTCTTGATTTCTACTTGCTTTCAATAATTGTTTAGAGAGTGCTTGAAAAGGTTTATTTTCATAACATTTCATTTCCATTTTCCAGGATTTTTTGGAAGATTTATGGGATAGAATACAGGTTTTATCTAGCAATGGATGGAAAGTTGATAGTGGTAATTTTCTCTTTTCTATGTGGATGCATAATAGGTTATGCTACTATATACCTTTGTCATTAAAATCCTTTACACTGTTGTTGACTCATTTTTTTTCTCTTCCTGTAATTTCAGGGAATTTTGTCCTAATATTACATGTTCATATTTTGTGTTTATTTCTATACACACATTGCTGTTAAGTTTACAGAGAATGTCTTAAAGTAAACCTTAACATTTGCTAATCTATACAAATAAAATAATGAGATAGCACCAGAATATTTAAATCTTAGCAGTATTGAGGCTGAAGTTTTATTTATTTGTAAAACTTATCCCTAGACCCATGAAATATTGTAATCAACATTGCCATCTCTCTTTACACCCATTATTGCTCTCTGCCAGGCATCTGCAAATTCTATCAGACTTCAGTATGTGCTAGTATTTTTAATTAAGCATACAATGGATAGCTATATAGTGGAATATGCTTCTTCTAATGCATTATGTTACTTTAGAATATGTATCTGATTTAGCATGAACTAATATGGTTGGGCAATCCAACACTTGCATTTTTGTATAATATCTTTAGTCTCAAATTATGAATTCCGTTTTTCTATTTTGTGACATTTAACCTGCTGTAAATGTCCTGGTTTTGGTGTATCTGTGTATGTAATGCATGGACCATGATGTTTTTCTTGCCCTTTATACATATTTGAGCAGATAGTTTGTCTACATAACTTCCACTAAAATCATTAAACATATTTTATCTCGTAAGTTTGGTTATGTGGGAATCTTCAGCTAGAGATATTTGCATCTATCTGAGGCAGGCTTGTTTTACTGAGCTCTTATTTTTTTTGGGGAATGGATGGGTTCCTTGTAAGACATCTAAACTCCGAAGGGACAAGATAGTTCTTTCTAACTGATGTGTTGTCTTTGTTTTTTTGGTTATTTCAAGTTTTTCTCAAAATGTTTTTAAAGAATTTCTGTTTCTGCCTTTTTTTTTTTATAATTTTTTGTTAGGTTTTTAATGATTTCATATTGGTTAGTAAGAATTGCCTGGGATGTACATAGGTTTTTTATTTTGGGCTACCATGCTAAGGATTTGATGGTTTTTGGATTTTAATTTCTGATGAATAGACTACAGTTGTAATGAGATCTGATTTCTATGTTATGTATCTTCCTGAATCTCTCTATTGGTCTTAATTTCTACATACTTTAATAGCACACATGATCACTGCATTTATGAATAAGTTTTGACTGGTTGCTGCTTGGTTGACATGGGTTTGATTCCCTGTTAATTGGCCAGCTATCTGAAAACTGAAAAGCTTAAGTAGTTAGGAACTTAGGAGAATGCCCAAGAATGCTTTTGATGTTCAACTTTTACCATTGACTTGGAAAGATGTCAGGTCATAGCATTGACTTGGAAAGTGTCACCTTGCTTACTCCCTACAGAGTTGTGTTGTATTTCCCGGAAAACCTGTTTTATTCCATTTACTTGAAAGTTGCCCACATAGTGCTTTCTGTCTGACCCAAAGACCAAAGCTAACCTTTCCTATGTAAAGGTTTTGTGTTGTTATTTACCTGGTTTTGAGTATGCTGGAGGGTAGGATTAATGTCTCAAAACCCACATGATGAAGGAACATCATAGTCTAATAGATATTCATTGTATGTGCTAAGTAAAAATAGATAGCAAGATGGTGTATGCTTGCAGTTCTTAAAATATCTTCCTGGCATTTTACTTTTGCTTTAATACTTTGTTTTAATGCTATTGAATTACTTTCAAGCTTTCCTTTCAAATTCTAACCGTACACTAGGGTGATGTAAGGGTAGTATTACAGAATCATATTCATTATAAATATTAACTAGAACTATAGAAGCTTATGATATCTATTCAAACCTTGTTATGAATAATTTATTCATTTCATTTATCTTTTTCCTTCCTTCTTTTGTTATATTTTTTCATGTCATACACATTACGGTTGTTTACCTTTATTTATTTTCTTGTGTTTTATTCCCTGCCTGATTATATTCTGTTTCAATTGTTAGTTCCAAGACCTCATCTTTCATTTGAAGCTCAGCTGGTTGCTGGGAAGTCTCATGAATTTGGGCCAATAAGCTGCCCCAGCTTACCAAGCCCGCCTTCAGTCCCTTCTGGGGTGTCTGTTGGTAAACAGAAGCATGAAGCAGAATTAAAATACCCTCAAAGGATACACCGGCTAAACATATTTCCTCCTAGTAAAAATGAGGTGATTTGTGTTCTATATGATACTGGTCTAGTGTCTACACTGATTTCCTTTTGTTTAATCTATTTTTATGGAAACTTCTCTTGTTTATTTGGAACGGGAAGAAATCTGTTACAAATTAATCTAAAACTATGAAATTATTAGTTTGAATGAAATAATGTTTTTTTTGTTATTTGATGGCTAATTTATATGCGATGGTTGTTTAATTCTTAGATTTGTTTAGCAGTCTACATTTAACCTGTGATATGCTAAGATGCATCCTCTTATCAATTTTGTCTGACTCCCTGCTAATATCCTTTTGTAGAAGATGACTATCATGGTTGAACAACTCATAAATTTGTTTTCCTTGTTTGTATTTTGTGGTTTCTTTTGATGGATAATATCTTATTTTCTGTTTTTGTACTCCTCTCTTTCTTTTCTCCAATTAAGTTCCTTCTCTTGACTGCCTTCAAAATGGTTTTGTTATAGTGAGGATCAAACTGCTTTCTGCATGATGAGCCTGCTGCTTATTTTTGTAGCATGTAAAGCTGTTCATTTTTGTGTGTTATAGTTACATTTTTAGGTTTTCAGTAATTTGGATTTTATTCTTGCCAATCATATCTGTGGGTTCAATGAAATAATTTTTTTGGATGCAGGATCTACAGCCAATAGACAGATTTGTTATGGAAGAGTATCTACTAGATGTGCTTCTGTTCTTAAATGGCTGGTTTGTATACACCATTCATTTTCTTTTTACTGGAGTAGTAATGATCCTGGGATGAAGTTTTTGTATAATAATAAAAATTATACTAAAACACATTATGGCATGCCAATTTTGTGTAATTAATTTTCATTTTTTTGATTTTGTTGAGTGTCTTTGAAAATTTCCAAGTTATATGTTACATCAATGGAAATTTAGGGTATTTATTTTAATTAGAATTTCTCTTGTCCTTTATATTCTAAATCTGCTTCATCTCTGCTTGTCTTTTTAACCTTTTTCCTATATGATTGTTTTTTATGTAATTATAACTGTTGTCACTTTTGGGTTAATGCAAAGCTAGTCGAAAGGAATGTGCTTCTTTCATAGTTGGCCTGCCAGTTTCCTTCAGATACGAGTACCTCATGGCTGAGACAATATTCTCACAGGTATTACATGTAAAATTGCAATCTCCCCCTACCTTTTCTGTAACTATAAAGCTTTAGCAATTAGCATTATTGTGGAAGCTGTCTTTGGGCCTCCAAATGGACTTGAGCAAGTTGCTTTTAGAAGCTTAAGAACAATATTACTTTCCAAGGACCTGCTAAGCAACATCTATTGTCTAAGAAAAGGCAATTCAATGAAGTGGCAAAAAGAAAAAGAAGCTTTTCCTCTTCTATTAACATTTTGTTGTCTTAACAAGCCCATGAATATTTTATGCTCTAAATGTGGATAAACTAGATTCCAAAATCCAAAGTCCAGTGCAAATTGCAATAAGGTGATACGGGTCCAAAAGAAAAATCTAGTTAACAAAACAGGTAGCAATGTGCTTTTGCACTTTTTGGTGCCTAGAGTTGAGGTTGAAGTTTTTGGTGTTGTGTTAAATATATGATGTATTTAATGTTCTGATGTATTTAATTCTTCTTTTCTTTTCAAGTGTGCACACTGCTTCCCTAGGTGTAGGATAACTGTTGGTGCAGACTGCACACTGCAATGCAGTCTTACCCTGTACCCCTTGCTTTAATATATATATATATACAAGTCAGTCTGCTGCCAGATTAGGTAGGTTGAGTATTTTCAAAATTTAATTTGGTATCAGAGCGGGAATGATCCCATCCTGTCCTCTGCGTGCCTCCGCCGCCTCCAGCTGCCATCCGCCGCCTCCGGCCACCGTCCACTGCCGGCCACCGCCTATTTCGAAACGAAATTCGGGTAGGATCACCTTATCAAGTGTGACCCAACTCAACTCCTACAAGGTCAAACCGCACCACCACACGCCGCCACAGCGCCTCACTCAGTTAGGCGCGTGTGTCTCACGCGCCAGTCAGGAATCCTTCTGCGACACTGCCAACACACTTGTCAGAGATCCTTCCATTTGAGGTTGATTTAGCCTCTTCCCGTCAACATCCAAGGCGGTTTGACTAGTCTCCTCTCCCCTTTGTATCCTTCTCCTTGCATTCTCTGTCTGTCAGCCTTTTTCCGACAACTCCAAGGCTGTTTGGTTAGTCTCCTACTTCTGTGGTATCCTTCTTCCAGTATTCTCTTATCTTTCATGGTCAGCCTCTGTAGAACTGTGGTTCCTTGTGGACTTAGAACACAGTGGCAGCAACTGGACTTCCAACTTTGTGCAGTTTTATGGCAGTCGGTTGAACCCAAAGTCTTGGGGACACTCAAAACATTTAAAACTTGTTGTGCTTTTTGGAAAAAAGCCCAAAATATTTTTGCTAAGGATATTCAACGGCTATATGACTCAGCAAATTAGTTGACTTCCCTCAAATAGACTGATCATGATATGATCTCACATGTGGCTCAAGTTCAAGCTGCAGTAGAAGAATTGAAGATGTTCCTAGAAGCTAATTCTTTGGAGGAAATAAAACAAAATCTTGACTGATTATATATGGTTCTGACCATACGAACTTTGCACCCAGATTTTGATCATGTTCGTGATCAAATTCTAATTGGTCATGAAATTTCTTCCATGGACAGTTTAATCACCTGACTCCTATGTATTCCTACTGGGGTGAGAAATGAGGGCACTATTGAAACTGTTGAGACTTCTGCAATGGTGGCCAATAATGGGAGAGGAGGTCATCGTCATGAAGAGAGACGTGATGGTAGTGGTGGTAGAGGTGGACGTCCTCAGTGCACATACTGCAAGAGAATGAGTCATACCCAGGACACTTGCTATTCCTTACATGGTTTTCCAAATAAGTCTGCACATGTATCCAAATATGAGAAATCTATGGTATAATTGTTTAATAAAGAGTATCAAGAATACTTGAAGTTAAAATCCAGCAACCAAGCTCAATCATCTTCAATGCCAAATATCTCAACAACCTGTATTTCTCAATTTGTGGAAGGTCAAGATCCTTGGATAGTCGATTCAGGTGCTTCTGACTATATTTCTGGTAATAACACTTTGTTTTCATCAATATCGTCACCAAACTTTCCTCACTTGGTTACCTTAGCCAATGGTGCCAAAATTGCATCTCAAGAAGTTGACCAAGTTTCTCTCTCTTCTTTAAATTTAGACTCTGTCATGTACTTTCCTAGATGTCCCTACAATCTGATATCTTTAAGCCAACTAACTTGTTCCTTGAATTGTTCAGTAACATTTAATGCTGACTCCTTTGCATATAGGAGTGTGGTACGGGTCGTCTGATTGGCATAGGACATGAATCACGAGGCTTGTACTATCTGAAATCCAATCCTACTCTCTCTTGTTTTGCTGTTGCTTCTCCAAAACTTTTACATGATCCTTTAGGTCATCTAAGTTTAGCAAAGTTGAAGATGATGGTTCCTCGTGTCAATTCTCTCCATATGCTAAATTGTGAATCATGTTAGTTAGACAAACATACTAAATCTTCCTTTCCTAAACATACTGAAACAAAATGTAACTCTATTTTTTCTACTATTCATTCAGACATTTGGGACCGAGTCGTGTTACATCCTTTGGTTTCAGATATTTTGGCAGATTCATAGATGAATATTCTTGATGTACTTGGAGTTTTATAATGAAAGACAAATTTGAACTTTTACCTGTTTTCATATCTTCAATGAAATCAAGAACCAATTCGGAAAAACTATTAAAGTTTTCAGAAGTGATAATGCTAAAGAATACTTTTTCGGTGACCTTTCTTCTTTTTTGTCTTCACAAGGTGTTTTACACCAATCCACATGTCCTCACACAGCACAACAAAATGGTATTGCAGAAAGAAAAAATAGACATTTAGTGGAAATTGCACGTACTTCAATGATTAGGGGAAATGTTCCCACGTGTCATTGGGGTGACACAATTCTCACAACTTGTTTTCTAATAAATAGAATGTCATCTTCATCTCTTGAAAATAAAACACCTTATTCAATCATTTTTCCAAATGAACCGTTATATCATATACCTCCTAAAGTTTTTGGTTGTATATGTTTTGTTTATGATGTCTCTCCAGGTCTTAATAAACTTTTTGCAAGAGCTATCAAATGTGTATTTCTTGGATATTCACGCCTACAAAAAAGGTACAAATGTTACTCTCCAACTACTAAGAAATATTACATGTTTGCAAATGTGACTTTCTTTGAACAAACTTTATTCTTTTCTTCTTTTGTGTCAAACTTGAATTCTATACAACAAGTGTTACCCATTCCATCCTCAGGTTTAGGGATTCCTCCTACTATTGAGACCCATCACCAAGAAAACATTCAACTATCCTCATCACTTGATAATCACCCAGAATTATCTTCCTTTCCTCTCAGTGTATCTCACCATGGAACATCAATAGACCATCTCACAGTACATGAAGATTCTCTTGGTTCATGTCCTTCTCCATTAGATATACCTACCACAAATCCTCTTTCCTCATCACCTCTTGATAACTCTACAGGTTGGCCTATTGCTCTTAGGAAATGTATTCGTTCCACTCGAAACCCTCATCCTATTTATAATTTCTCGAGGTATCACCGTGTGTCTTTCTCTTATTATTCTTTCCTTTCATCTTTGTCTTATTCTACCATTCCTAAAAATGTTGGTGAAGCACCTAATCACATTGGATGGCGACAAACCATGATTGATGAAATGCATGCTCTTGAGCATAATGGTACATGGGACCTAATTCCTCTTTCGTCTGGCAAGAAAACAATTGGTTGTAGATGGGTCTATGCTATCAAAGTTGGTCCTAATGGTGAGGTTGACTGTCTTAAAGCTTGGTTGGTTGCTAAAGACTACACTCAGATTCTTGGTCTTGACTATGGTGACATCTTCTCTCCTGTAGCTAAGATCACTACTATTCACCTTTTTTTGGCCATGGTTGCTATTTGTCGTTAGTCTTTCCATCAACTAGACATTAAAAATGCCTTTCTTCATGGTGGGTTAGAGGAAGAAGTTTATATGGAACAATCTCCTGGGTTTGTTGCTCAAGGGGAATTTGACCTAGTTTGCAAACTTCGTCGATCTCTTTATGGCCTTAAATAGTCTCCAAGAGCTTGGTTTGGAAAATTTAGTTATGTGGTGTAGAGTTTTGGTATGAAGTGCAGTGATGCATATCACTCTGTCTTCTAATGTCACATCTCTCCTGGAAGATGTGTCTATTTGGTTGTGTATGTTGATGATATTGTAATCACTGGAAATGATGCTACTCGAATTTCTCAGCTGAAGCAACATTTACATAGTCTCTTCCAAACTAAGGACCTGGGTTGCGATAAATACACTTTTGGTATAGAGGTGGCACAATCCAAAGAAGGCCTTGTTATCTCTTAGAGAAAGTATGCATTGGACATATTGGAAGAGACAAGAATGTCAGATTGTAGACCCATTGAGAGTCCCATGGATCCAAACCAAAAATTAATGTCAGAACAAGGCGAACCATATTCAGATTTGGAAAGATATAGAAGATTGGTGGGAAAACTCATATACCTCACAATTACTAGACCTGATATTTCCTTTGCTGTTGAAGTAGTTAGTCAATTTATGCAAGCCCCTCATGTTGATCATTGGAATGCAGTCATTCGTATTCTCAGATATATCAAAAAGACTCCAGGACAAGGACTCTTATACGAAGATAAAGGTGATACTCTAATTTCTGGATACTGCGATGTTGATTGGGCAGGTTCTCGCACAGATCAACGTTCTACTACAGGGTATTGTGTTTTCATTAGTGGAAATGTTATTTCTTGGATAAGTAAGAAACAGAATACTGTTGCTTGATCTAGTGCAGAAGCAAAACATAGAGCTATGGCCTTAGCCACTTGTGAATTGGTATAGATCAAACAACTTCAAGAACTGAAGTTTTGTGAAATTCAACCAATGAAACTGTACTGTGATAATCAAGCAGCCCTCCATATTGCCTCCAATCCAATATTTCATGAGAGGACTAAACATATAGAAATCGATTGCCATTTCGTGAGGGAATTGTTGTCCAAGGAAATCAGCACTGAATTTGTTAGTTCAAACGATCAGCTTGCTGACATTTTAACTAAATCTTTAAGGGGGCCTCGGATTCAATACATATGTTCCAAGCTTGGAGCATACAATCTATATGCTCCAGCTTGAGGGGGAGTGTTAAATATCTGATTTATTTAATGTTCTGACATATTTATTTATTCCTTTTTTTTCAAGTCTGCACACTGCTCTAGGTGTAGGATAGCTGTTGGTGCAGACTGCACACTGCTATGCAGCCTTACCCTGTACCCCTTGCTTTAATATATATAAGTCTGCTGCCAGATTAGGCAGGTTGAATTTTTTCAAAATTTAACTTGTTCTAGTGAGGTGTGAATTTGTCCTTAAGACCTTACAAATGAGTGTATCTTGTGGTTGGTTGTCATGGTGGTTGATTTAGTAGTTTGATGCAAAGGACAATTTTGCTGTGATGTTGTGTTGTACTTTTAGAATTTGGTGCATAATATAGCAGGATAACGGACAGCATAGCAGGTTGGCTGCTGTACAGATTATTATAGATACATGACAATATACTTCACATATATAAACACTCAAAACTAAAGAGTTATTTAAAATTAAATACATATTCATTGTTTATAATTCTTATAAATGTGGGTTATGGGTCTAACTCAACTCCAAAAACTAGGATGAGAGTTGTCTTCCACTTGTATACTCTATCTTGACACTATCTCTAGCTGATGTGCGACTTGGATTTTTTCCAATAACAATCAAGTCATAGTCTAAACATACAATTACCATACAGAAAAAGGAAGATGATGGAATCAATGGGGAAAAAAAACCTAGAACAGATAGGGTGTGGGCGTGAAGAACACAACATAAACAAATTGAATAGAGGCCTGTGTGAACAGAGACTTGTGGATAAGTAGAGGCCAGCAAGCCATGAGGGTGTTGGAAAAAGGCTATACAAATAGTGGGTGTGGCTGGTGAACAGAAATGGTGCCTTGATCAGTGTGTCATGGGTTGGGTTGAACAGAGGTGAACTTTTTTAGTGTTTTATGCAGGAATGATAAGGGAAGGGTTTCAAAGTTTAAATTTCAAGCAATTGGATGGCAACTACGAATTTTTAAGAACCCATTCATATCAATGATGTTAAAAGTGTTTCTGGCAGAGTTGTTTGAGGGGAGTGAAGGGTCTTTTTCTCTATTGTTAGTTCTTTTCTCTTTTATGTATTTTCTATATTTATCAAAATATTTTTTTTATTTCCTTTATATTTATTGTTTGAAGGGAATAATTTCAACAATCAAAAACTCGAAGATGACATAGGGAATATTTATTGTCTTGGATCCTTTTTTTTATTGTTTTTTGTAAAAAATATGCTATTTAAATTAAATGCACTGAAATGCTTAATTTTATAATTTGATGTTGCTGACATTTGTGGGTTAGTATTTTTAACGAGTGGCTGCATATGACTTAGAATATTGGCAGATTTGGTAATGCTATATCTATATCTTTTGCAGCTGCTGATGCTACCACAGCCACCTTTCAAACCTGTATATTACACACTGGTTATTATTGACCTTTGTAAGGTACTGGCAAGTGCATGACATTGCTGACTTTTTTCTTGTCACTGGGGATATATTCTTGCTCCAATACACATTTTATATAGATTTCTAATTTCACTACATGTTTAATGCTTTTTAATCATGTGGCTACCCAATAGGCTCTTCCAGGAGCTTTTCCTGCAGTTGTAGCTGGAGCAGTTCGTACTCTCTTTGAGAGGATTGCTGATTTGGATATGGAGTGTCGGACACGTCTGATCCTTTGGTTCTCACACCATTTGTATGTTCAGAATTTTAGCAATTTCGTTCAAGATAATATATACTGTGGATGTTCTGTTCGATGTATATCCTGTCCTCCCCAATTTTACCTTTTATTTTGTTTCTCTAATACAATTTGTTCATTCAAAATAGAAAACAATCATGCATAAGATTTGTTGAGTCTATATTGCTAAAGTTGCTAGTTAACATTGAAAGATACTATTAATGATTCTGAAATTAAAATTCTCTGCCGAGGTTGTGTTCAATGGTGAAGAAATCATTGATGTGAAACTGCTGTTTTTGAGTCACATTTCTTAACACTATATTTCCATAAATTATAAATGATTTAAAGGATCTGTGTTACCATCTTCTTAGGCATGATTGAATTATGAACATATATTCATTCTTGTATTGGGTTAAGACAATTGTTCAACAATTACTTTATTGACTGCAAAATTATCAATTAACCATTAGCCGTTTTGTCCGAGCCCAAGCCTATTACAACGTTCCTTAAATGTTAGCCATCGATATGACTATTCAACTAAATGGTCCAAATAAATTGATAAAGCTTATGTTCCAATTACCACTACTGGATTGATAATAGGGTGACCAAACACAATTATTAATACAATATATTGTTTTCTCTTTTGTAGTTGTATTTTCATTTTTAATATGATAAAATCTGATATTGCCTCTGTGCCTGGTCTTATTTCTCTCTAATGAATATTTTTCTAATAAAAATAAGGAAACTATAAGAAAGGAAGTTTTGATAGAAGTATATCTAGGTTAGGAATAATCAGCAACTCAAGTGGTTTAAGTCAATATGTTACTTGTTAACCACTCTAAATCATTAACTGGTTCAGTGATTAATCCGCCCCCTCCCCTACCCAAGTTAAAGTTCAACTCAATCAACAGAGCTGAAGAAAACACAAGCTGTAATTCTGACATTTTTAGCCTCTGATTCATGCTACAATATTGCCTGAATTTCCTTTTCATGGGCTTATTTAATTGATGTTGATCCATTGTTAAATGCCAATGGACTGATCCAATAGGTTATAGTGTCTTTTATGAATCTGCAATGTGGGAGTTGTTTTGTTCAAAAGGAAATGGAGGTCTTGTGGCTCTAAGCAAATGATTACAACTTATATGGATTAAGAAAATTGAGAAATTGAGCTGGTGATATTGATGAAGCAGTTGATGTTTATAATTATATTGAAGTTGGTATTTGATAGGGACATGGGTATTATGGGGTACCCACGTTCCACATGAGTAGTATGGGATGCTCATTGGAGTATTTAAGGGCTTGGTTCTCCCCCCTCAATTAACATTTAGCTTTTAAGGGTGAGTTCTCCAAATGCTCGTGTGCTTATCAATATTAGCCTTAATTGGTGGTTTTGACTGGTTCCAAGATTGTGGCCAATTTATTGCTGGAATCAGTTGTGTCATGTTTGGAGTAATCCTATACATTGTGGGGATAATTGTGATTTTGTAATTTTAAAGAAAGTGGCATTAACTACTGAGGCACATAAGTTAATGATAATGATAGCATTAAATCAGTTTAATGAGTGTATTAAAGAAACTAGTTGCTAATTTATACATTTTGGTGCATTGTGATGATGAACTAATAATTTTTCAATCATCTAATTTTTCCAGATGAATGATAAGTAATAATTTAACATATATATGCTGTGTATGTGTCTTATTGTGTTTGGCTCCTTTCCCTCCTTGTTTTACACATGCTCTATTTGACTCACCACGCTTCCATAATGGTTGATGATCTAGCTTGTTATACCTTCTTCCTGCCATATTTACAGCATTTTGTGATGCCCTATTGTTTTGTTGGAGAATTTGGTTTAACAATTCCTGTGTTACTGACTATGGCTAAAATAAAATATTTTGTACATCATGTCTTTTTTCCATTCAAAATTGACATGTTGCCAAAGTTGTATATCAAGTGTGTTCATATTCAATCTGGTTGGTGGTTTTTGCTATGCAGATCAAACTTCCAGTTCATCTGGCCATGGGAAGAGTGGGCTTATGTCCTAGACCTCCCTAGGTGGGCCCCTCAACGTGTCTTTGTTCAGGAGGTTTTGGAGAGGGAAGTTCGCTTGTCATACTGGGACAAAGTTAAGCAGGTAATTATCCATGCCAGAATCATAGTAAAGTGTTACTTTTGTTGCACATCACCCCAAGATGACACCACTAGACTGCATTGCTACTCATGATTTTGTATGGTTATGGTTTATATAGGAGAGTCATAAAAGTATACAAAGAAGTTTCTTTATCTGTTTTTGTTTAAGTAGAGGAATGGATGCTTTCAACGTTGTTCAAACTGTGTTTTAAATTTTGAAATCACGTGATTTTGTGATTTTCAAGTTGCCTTGCGAGGCAACTCACAACCAGAATCGTGTGTTAGTGGATTTGTTGTGGAATGGAGTTGGAGCATAGAATTGTGAGCTTGGAGCGGCTCTTGCAATTCCACCAGAAGTGGGTGTTGGGTTGGATTTCTAGTCTCTGTAAAAAAACCAATTTTTTTTCCTTAACATGTTCAGATCCAAAACCCACCCTAACACAGGTGATGGTCTCTGCCTTCTCTTGACCCTCTCTGTTTCCGCAAGCCCCCACCCTAAGTCATAATCAGAGCTGAGAAGGTAGAACCCTCTGCTGTTCTCTTATGCTTAAGCTTTGATCTGCCTGGCACAGTGGAGCTTACAAAAGAGGAGAGACAGACAGGCAGCAGAGCTTGCTGCAGAGGAGAAGCTTCTCTTCTCACATCAAGTGTCCCTTCCCCAATCTATCGTCTCTGTTTTGGCTTTGTATTTTTATTTTATCTGGAGGAAACAAACAGTTTAATTAACTAAAACACATTTCATTACTATTTTTTTCAATCTTCAGGTTAAAATTCTAGATTCTATAATTGAACAGTTGGACTATTTTCTTGTGTTTTAGTTGTGTTATGTTATGAAAAACTCATGTTATGAGACTAATTATAACTTGTGACTTTATGTCATACCTATGAAATTTTAGTTTAAATTTAGTTTAATGATGCAATTTAGAGATTATTTTCATTATCCAGGTTATTTTCTATGCATTGTATATGCTAAGTATGATTTGTCATTTTTAGTAGGATCTTATGGTCCGTGTTATGATCCTAGGATTTATGATATTTTATCCCCCTTCCGATCCTATGTAAAATCTTGATTTTGACTACATTGGGTGTTTTTCTGTCAGCAACTGAATCAATTGAATAGGCTTTAGTTTTGTTTTATATAGTTGGCTTATTAAATGTTTTTATGGTATATTTCATGATATTTTGTAGAGTATTGAAAATGCACCTGGTTTAGAAGAATTGCTTCCTCCAAAGGGTGGGCCGAACTTTAGTTTTGGTGCAGAAGATGGTAAAGAAAGCAATGAACAAGTACTATCTGGACAGCTCAACAACATGGTTAAAGGGAAGGCACCTGTCCGTGAAATAATCTCATGGATTGATGAAACTGTATTTCCAAATAATGGTCTAGAAGTTACTCTCAGAGTGGTTGTACAAACTCTTCTCAATATTGGATCCAAAAGTTTCACCCATTTGATAACTGTCTTAGAGAGATATGGACAAGTCTTTGCAAAAGTATGTCCTGATCAGGATAAGCAAGTCATGCTGATAGGTGAAGTGAGTTCTTTCTGGAAGAGTAACACCCAAATGACAGCAATAGCTATTGACAGGATGATGGGTTATCGACTTGTATCAAATCTGGCTATTGTGAGATGGGTCTTCTCAGCAGAAAATATTGAGCAATTTCATACATCGGATTGTCCATGGGAGGTACTTAATCTTGGTTTTATTGATAGATTGTAACTCTCCTGTCTGCTAAATGTACAGGAGTTGGAAACCATCTGCCTATTGCTTTCAATTTTATTTTGACATGATCAACTTACGATTTTTCAATTAAAGTGCTGAAAACTTTACATCTTTTTGTTTTTGGTTTAATTGTCATGGTTTATGAATCATAGTATGTATTTGATTTTGAGTTGATCATCGTAGTTACTTGTTCTTTCATATAGTAATTTCACCCTGTTTTCCATCAAACAGATTCTTAGAAATGCTGTAAGCAAGGCAGACAATCGTATTTCTGATCTAAGGAAAGAAATATTATCCCTTAAAAAGAATATTTCATCAGCTGAAGAAGCTGCCATGGAGGCCAAAACAGAGTTAGACGCTGCAGAGTCCAAACTTGCACTAGTGGATGGTGAACCAGTTCTTGGTGACAATCCTGTTAGATTGAATAGATTGAAATCACATGCTGAAAAGACAAGGGAGGATGTGGTGTCTCTTCAAGAATCTTTAGAAGCTAAGGAGGCTCTTCTTGCCCGAGCAATTGAGGAAAATGAGGTATAATTGGTATTGGTTAATTGTCTGTAGACAGTTTTTATATCGGATATATGTTTGAAGTGCTGGTACAATGTCTTTGAACATTAACGTTTTTCTTTTATGGTTGGAGAAAACTTTTCAATGTGTTGGAAAAAGGTGGATGTGCCAAAAGTGTTTCTTAATCTAGAAATATTCATTCTCTCTCTTTCCTGCCAGTAACTCAGTCCGTTATCTTCACCATAGATAGCCTGTGGAAGGGTGGTATACCAATATTTCAATGGAGAGATAGAGATGATTAGGGATATTTGAACCAATTTACACTCCATGGTGAAGGTGGCTATATTGGCAACACTAACTAAAAAACACAGAAAAAGAAATATTATTTAAAGGAAACATTAGTAAAGGAGGATAAGGGATCCTTCTAAGCAAAAAGGGAAATTATAAGAAGTTTTAGAGATGAACCATTGTTATACTTTGACTGCTTTCATGTTAAAGGCACTTAAAATAGCTCTCTACGAGTCACTTCTATTTGTGTTTTGTAGTTTCTACTTGTTTTATGGCTTTTGTTAACTCAGGTTGGATTTTCTTTAGGTTGGAGTTATGTAAAAGCCATTTCCTGGGCAACAGCTACTTAATTTGAATTAAGTGCTCTTGAAGTTACGTTTCCTCATAATATTTTTGTTGCATTGGTGATTGTTTGCACATACAGGCATTGTTTCTCTTGTTGTACAAAAGCTTCTCAAACGTGTTGACAGAGCGCCTTCCTGAAGGAGCTAGAACACTGCATGAGTTGAAGTCTGCACAAGTTGATGTGGTGATGGCAGTGGACCCTGAAGAGCCATCATCAATGGAATTAGACGACGAGAATCAGAGACCTCAAAACAGGTCCCTGTGCCTTTCCTTCTGACCTAGATAAATAATGATGAATAATTGATTTTTTTTCTCGCTTTGTGGAAATATTCTTATTAATACTACATAGTAATATTGGTTTCCTAATCTCTTCTACAGTCAGACAAATGGCGAGAAGAAAGGTGGTACATACAATGTAGGTGAAAAGGAGCAGTGGTGTATCACTACTTTGGGCTATGTGAAGGCCTTTTCTAGGCAGTATGCTGCTGAGGTATTGTTCAATTTACTGCTTGCATTTGAATGTTATCCTAGTTTTTCAAGGGAGTGCCATGTAAACAACATTTTGCATATACAAAAACTTGCACATGTTCCTCCACAATCTGATTGCTCTGAGTTTGTTTACTGTTAAAAACTTGTATTTTTGCAAAAAAAAAAAAAACTAGATCTTCTATGGTGTTGCACGGCTCTGTTGTCGTCGTTGAAATTATTATTTTTATACCATCCTCAGGAGTGGGTATTATTACATTTTGATAATTTTGTTGTTGGCAGATATGGCCCCATGTTGAAAAGTTGGATGCAGAGGTATTGACAGAAGAGGCACCTCTTCTTTTTCGGTCAGCTGTTTATTCTGGTCTTCGAAGACCAATTCATGAGGCTTGATCAATGTTTTTTCAGAATAACATAAATCCATTCTTTTGTCTGTTATTTAAGCATTTCTTTAGTCTACCAAAAGCGTAAAGCTGTATGCAATTGTAATGTAAATGACAAGGTTCGGATGAGTAGTCTCCGCAGTTTAGATTCCGATGGAGACTTGACCACTGCTACTGTATATTATTGATTTCGATTATAGCTACTAATTGGACCTTAAATACAAAGAATGAAGTTTGTACACTACCCTGTGGTGTACCTACTAATGCGAAAATTTGAGACTTGAAAATGCATTATGATAATTGCGTTTAAATGTCCGTTTATGTGATGTTTATGATGCCTCGTTTTTACAAGAAAATTACCAATGTTGAGCGGGAAAAACTGTCATAGCTTCTCAATAAATAGCGTTAGTTGGATTAGTTTATTACAAAAATAGATTATGCATGCCTATTAAATTTGATTTGAAGTGGTAGGAGCTGCTTATATAATTTTTGTTTTTAACCTAGAAGATGATTTATGAAAAACATGTTGCATATTTTAAATTGCAACAAAGTTCTATATCATTCCCCTGGGCATACCAAGTCGGCTCCGTTGTTTGTTATCAAAGCAGGCTGAATAAGGTGAAAACTTTAATAGTTATATAGCTATATGATTTAGGTAACATTAAGGTCAGTTTGAATAACTTTTTTTTATAAATGTTTATAGGAGAAAAAATATAAAGATAAAATAAATCGGACACTTCTCATAAGATTAAATTAACTTATATATATTTAATATTTATAGATGCTTTTTATTTAATTTTTCAAAAGTAAAGTGTATAAATTAATTATAGTTTATAGTATATTTTATTTTATTTTTATTCTTTAAGTTGCTTACAGGAAAAATTATTCTAATATCTTATCTAAAAAAGTGGTTGATGCAATGCAATATCTGGAACGCATTGACAAAATAAACTAGGGATGCCATTGTCAAGAATGCAGATCTTATTGTATTTGAATCCTTGTTAAAAGTCGTGCTTATGACAAGGGGTGAGCAAGAAATAAGTTAGGACAAGATTATTGTGATTCTTACACAACTTTATATTTTTATTGGACTATTTATTTAAATTTGAACTTAACCTGAACGTGACCTGCAATATATGTAAAGATTATATTGAAATTACATTCTTCTAGTGTTTCAGTTGACAGTATACAAGTTTTGGAAGTAGAAGATTCAGTGCTTGGATGCCCTTCCAATGAGAATTTTCTTATTACTGCACCTTCGTTTAGACAAGTGGAATTCCAAATGGTTCAGTTTTTAAATGTGACTGCCTCTAAATTTTAAATTCGTAGCACCCTTAGGTTCTGACAGTGTTGCTGTATTCCTTCAGGACTAGTCGGCAAACAAAATGGCACAGCACACTTAAGGTTTCTCTAGTTAGAGAAGCTTTACTCACAGGGTACCCAATTTTGGCATTTTTAATGTGAGCTTAGATGCTACTAATAGTCAATTCACATGATTTTCTTTTTCTTTGAATTTAGATATTTTCTTTTAATATATATTTTTTCATATATACGGATTAGAGATTAAATTTTTAATTATATACTTAAAAGACAATATTATTTATCATCTATGTCATATTATGTTGGTTCAATTCACTGTTGGTTTTTGGAAAGTCAAAGATCAATGGAGCTGAGGAGCAGAAGAAATTTCAGCTGAGAATCTCGCTTGAGCGAGACGTATCTCGCTTGAGCGAGAATTATGC
>JAMLFT010002643.1:0-24646 GCA_026544285.1 Pachyrhizus erosus | reverse complement strand
AATTTTTTAATTTTTTTGTTAAAATTTATTTACTTTTATTATATATAAGATAAGATTAATTTATTAAATAATTTTTCTAAATTTTTTCTGTCAAGACTTGTATAATTTTATTATATATATATATATAATTCGGTAATGATTTTTTAAAAATATTGTTTGTTTTACGTGAAAGTTTTAATTTTCTTTCATCAATAATCATAAAAATATATATGAACGTATGGGTACCTACATGCTCCCATGAAATTATTAAAATTGGCATTTAATTTATTCATAAGTTAAATTGTTAGAAAATGAAAACATTACGTACTAATATAATTTTCGATGTATTTTTAATAATATTTTATTATTAAGAAAATTTTATGTGAGTACGATTAAATAAAAGATAATTTAAGCTATATAATTAATGAGATTCAGATAAAATTCATTCAAAATAAAAAGATTAGAAAGTGTATAAAAAGAGCTTGTTGTTAATATTTTTGTTTTTAGAAATTACGCCACATGCGAGGCTATTGCTTCCAATAATAGCACATAGATAAGACATAGAATACAAAACATAATGGTGCAGATAGTTTATTACAGGAAGAACGTTATTTATAGGCTAAGAAGAGAAGCTAAACAACATGGAGACTATATATATATTGTTCTGTCACAAAAATCACAAAATATGAATAAAACCATGGTCTTGCAAAACTTGTTCAACCTTTGCACGGTCAAGAGGCTTCTCAAAGCAATAGTTCGATCCAGCAGCTAGAAATTCCTCTTTATCTTCTCCATCAGCACGGGTAGTGATTCCCACAATGATGCTCTTCACACCCATAGCACGAAGTTGTTTTGTCGCCTAAATATATAATTTGTAGTTAACAACCAATCATACTTATATAAATACCGTAATTCATTAGTAATTTACATATACACTATAACACTAGTACCTCATGACCATCCACAATAGGCATTTCTTTGTCCATGAAAATTATGTCAAAACTTGCCCCAGAATGATGCAGATCCACTGCTTCCTTTCCATCCTTAACCGTTTTTGCCTCCATGTTAAATAAGCGTTCCAGCATGGTCTTGTGGATTTTGCGAATGATACCGTCATCATCCACAATCAGTGCTGAAATTTTTGTCTCTTTGTCAGCCATATAATTAACCATTGAATTGTCAATAATTTTCGAGCTCGTTGAGATTGAACTGCCTCCTTCGCTCCACTGCTTCTTCGATTCCATTTTATTCCTAGTCCAATTTATTTATTGCTAACTAAAATTAAATTATTTATAAATATACAAGGGTTAAAAGATAAATGTAAATAATAATAAAAATTTAGGAAATGGCATGCATACGCATAACATAGAAATCTAACTACAAAATAATCAATGTATTGGATTGGTGCACCAAACTTGCTAGCTGCATCGGCAAACTAAATATTTACGAGAATTAATCAATGACCTGAAGTATTAGCCTAATTAATATTCAAGGGAAAGAAAACAGTACCACAACACACAGATATAGTACCAATCACTATGAAAATGCTTCATATGAATTCTAAAAACAATAATAAAAAAAAAATGGTATACACAGAGAAGATATGCTCGAGCCACTCACTTTAAATTCAGAACTTCTTAAGACGTTTTTCTGATTATAATTAGTGAAAGGTACATCATACAGTCCTACCCCTGAGCTGCATAAATACTCGACATGCATCTATTTTTTCATCGAGGAATTAAAAATGCTTAAGTGAAAGAGAAAAAAGAAGCCGATTTGGAAGTTTGATACGTGTGTTTCCTTTTTCTCTTCTTATGGAAATTTTCAGATATGAAAATTTCAACAAATATTTTTTTTCCTGTTCGATAACAACCACGTCATTACTTTCACCTCCCAATTGGATACGCAATAATTATTAATTTTCGTATATCGAATGTGTAATAATTATTATTATCACATAAGTATATTTAATCCAAATCCAATGTACGGATATCCATGATCGACCACTGTAAATTCTTTAATTAAATAGTAAAAGGATACACACGTATATAGATAGATTGGTAGTTAAGAAATAGTTCAAGTATAGAAAGCTTGAGATGTACAATCCTACTTTTCTTTATATCCATTAAAGTAGCCCCTAGTCTTAATCTGTAACAAAATCGAATGAGATTTCACTTTAACTCTTTTATGTAGATTTCCCATTTACCAGTTTTAGGAGAATCTATTTCTATATCTACACTTTTAATATTAAGTGGATATTTCGCTTGATCTCCACATTCCTTTTCCCATTTTATCCCTCAACTAATTACAATTATTATAAAAAGAACTTCTCAATCACGTACAAAGTGCCTGTTTCTCACTTATTAATATATAAAAAAAATTGTTTTGTTGGGAATGTTGTAATGTTTTGTCATGTAAATTTTGACTTTATCATTTGGTAATAGTTGACATACATATTTACTTTGTCATAATTAATCTTTCATAAATTTCCAAGACCATTATATATTGTACTTATTATTTTTTATTTATTTCTTAAATAACTTATATATTTTATCACTTTCTTTCTTTTCACCACTTTACCTATTATATTTACCGTTTTTTTCACTTTCCATAATTTTCTTCTCTCTTAAATATATACATTACATAAAATGTGAAAAGTCATTTTTAAAAATTTATGTAAGATTACACTTTTACTTCAACAACCAGCCATCGATAAGTTGCATGATTAAAGCCGATCTATGCATTTAATAACACATTTTCCTTGTATTAAAATAATTATGGATTACAAAAAATATGAACATTTTTATTTTTATTAAATATAAAAATTAGAAATATTAGTTATTTTTCAATCTTTTCAACAATATTTTAAAATAAGTTCTCAATTTAAATAATAAAAAATAAAATCACACATAGCTGTGTATTCATAAATGTTTATGTTCAGGTTTATAGCACTTATTCATAAAATATCATTAAAAGTATAAAAAAATTAAATAAAAAAATTATATACACACACACCATTAATAACCGAATACATAAAAAGATTAAAAAAATCATATGGTGTTTGAACTAAATTTAATCAACACAATTTAATTTATTTTTTTATCATATATATTTGATGTATGAAAGAACACTAAACATATACTCTTAAATATTTTTCTTATCTAAAAAATAAATAGAAAATATTATTTTGTTTTGAATATAAAAATATTTTTAATAAAAAATATTTTTTTATTTCTATAACATATATACTTGAAGTATAAGATAAAAATTTAATCAACCTTATTTATAATAAAAGTCAATTAACTAAAATTTTATTTATAATAGAAGTTTAAAGATCATGTTACATAAATTTTCATGTTAAATCATGGGATGAAATATTCAATATAAAGTAATTAATAATGATATACTTTTATTAATACTCTTGCGCTTTATAAAAAAATTTATATACTTATAAATAAATTATGTTCTGATTTCGATATATCTTTATCATATATTTCACTTATTTTTTAATAGTAGTATTTTTTATTATGTTTACGATATATAATTTACTATAGTTTATATTTTAAATTAGTTTTTACTTAACGTGACTTGGCAATAATATACTAATACTAATAAATAGCAATGAGTAACTTAAAAGAGAGCACTAAAATTTTGACAAATTTTACATAATTTTTAACATACTAAAGATAATAACTTGTGTCTTGTATGTTTGTTAATTTTATTTTTTCTGCCTAGACTTCTAGATCTGTCGAGGAAACGTATCCCTGAACATTGACTACCGGTTTATTTTGGTAGCGTTGAAATAATGGGAGGAGAGAAGGGAGATTAGAGATCTTTATCTTAGGGTAGTGTAAAAACATGGAGGTGAAAAGGTGTGGAAATTTTTTTTTCTTTATTTAATTGTGTGAAAATTTAATAATAATAGCTTAAAAGTTTGTTGTACCGCACTTGTAGTTCACTCGGCAGTTTAAAGTAATTTGATAATCCTCTGAATTGTTAGAAATCAACCTCTTCCGAACTTATGAGAAAACTGACTCTAACTAATCGGTTAAGTAACGGATATAACGATAACATAGGAGATTAAAAGATAGAGTTACATTAGTTTTTAATACCTTTTATTCATCTACTTGAGGGTCAAAGTCTCTTTTTTTTTTTTTTTTTTTCAGGTACTCAGTCTTATATATACATAATTGGTGGCTTGTTGGTATTTAGAGAAGTGAGAGATATTATGCAGGGCTACCAAAGTTGAGCTGGTGGGTATTTGGAAAACGCCAAATGAGGGGGCAAACTTCTTGTCAATTAGTTGGTGGGCACAGGATAAACAGGATGTTTATGGGCAGTCTTGGAATGAGGCTCCCTGTTATTGTCAATAAATCAGTGCAGCAGATATAAGAGGCTTTTAGTTCTCTTTTGTTATCATGTAATGCAGTTCAATCAAGGTGTATACCAATGAGGGCTCTAGTGAATGACCTGCAGTGAAAGAAGTGGGGTACAAAACAATATGTATGGAAGAGGTGTTTAAGTATTGTGTTTCATTGTCATATTAGAAATTGATTGGTGAATATGTATGGAAGATGTGGATAGCTGCTTGGCCTATTTACTTTGGGGTGTTAGCAGATGTTGGGTTGATAGAAGTGATAACATTCATGTTTTAAAGAAGTAGCTAAATTATCATGTGTGAAAGAAATAGAAGTTGGGGCGCAAATGCAGTGCTTGTAGGGAATCGGGATTGGAGTGGATGCAGCACCATTTCCTATCACGTTTTAAGCTTTTATACATGGGCATAATATTGCACTGGAGGTGGCTTTTACATATAGGGGATGGACGAGGCTTTCATGTAATTGGGGCATTGCACTTTTATCTAGTCTGCATGTGTTTCGTGCTGTTAGGACGTGTAGTTTTGGGATGGGTCGCACCTTCTGTTCTGTTCCAAGCTCATTCTATTAATAAAATTCTTTTTGCTACAAAAAAAGAAAAAAAAAAACTACAAAACGTCTCACAAGGTGAAGAATTAAAATGGAAGTTTACTCTATAAAAATAGTTTTAAAAATATAATTTCTCAATTCAAATTACTTATATGCCTATACTGCAGTTTTCATTCTTAGGGTCATCACAGTTTTTGTTTTTCAAGGCCAATTTTGTATTTGATTTTCTTGTTAATGTCCTTAAGTTCATTAGCAAGATGCAGAGTGACGTCCAATTTATAAAAAAGAGGAGGGAAGGAAAACAAAAGGCGTGTCAATTATTTAATTGATCAATAATTTGTTCTAGAAATCACAACTCTAAGACTATGATATGAGTAAGAGTCACACACACACTTGATAATTGATACTAGTTTAAAACAATGACGATTCCAATCACAAAGAAGATACAAGTGTTGTCATTTCCTAGCATCCAATGCTAGGACGGTGCTGAGGTTCATCGGTTTCATATATCGTTTAGAACCCGACATAATCTGCTCCACAATGAGTCTGTTTGCCTTTTCGGATGGATGGAATGGATCCCAAAATGCATGCAAGTTTCTGTTCGGGCACAAGTTAGAGAGTGGTGTGCATAATCCAATCCCATTGTAGGGTCCTTGTCCACAACAAGCAACTTTTGATGTAGTAAATCCTGCCCAACAACCACATATGTGAATGCAATATTTAGAAACAAGTTGACACAGAACGATATTAAAGTTATTGTAGGTAGTAAGTACCATATGCTGCTGGGTTACTAACGAAATCGTTGTGCATTAGTGCTGTATTTGCAGCAAAAAAAACGTCTTTGCCAATTTTCTTGTTGAGTCCTTGTATCATGTGTTGTAGTTGAGGGTTGTACAGTGATGCAGCTCGTTGAAGTTCAGCAGAACATCCCCCATCTGTTCCACGCATGGCCAATTCTGCTGGAACACATCCCATTGGTCCAGTGCCAGTCACAATCACTCTTCGAGCTCCCAGATCATATAGCCTCTGCAATAATTTGTTACACAGAAAATTAATAAGTTGTTATTGTTATTATTATTTGGGTACAAAAGGTTAATTAATTATTGTCAATGTGTGTGTTTGATATATGAGAAATAATGATTTGATTACCATCAAGAGTTTACGGTACTCGACAATGAGAAATTTGACATAATCTTGTAGCGAATACTGGCGAGACCTTGCAGAATAAGGCACTAAGTAGTAATTGTTTACGAAATCGTTGCCGCCAACAGTGATGAGGACCAATGCTTGATTCACAAGTTTCTTTGCCCGCGCTACTCCAATTAGAATGGACACTCGTTGCTGGTACTCTTCGAAGTAGTCCATTTGTCTATACATTCTTATTATATTTAGCTGCAAAATTAATTAAGTCATTGCCCAGCATCTTAGTTTTCGGACATCATTTGTGTACAATAACTTTATACATTGTTTTGAAACCCCGTATGTGATAAAAAAAACCAAACCCTGTATAAATAATATAACAATTTAATTTTCGTTAAAGGCTTGCTCCTCACTTTGTGCATGAAAAATGAATCTCAAGGTTAGCATTGATGCATGTAATATAAGCAATGGACCCTAACAGGAGTTAAATCTAGTAAAAAAAAAAGACAAGTTATACATAAGTTAAGATTAGAATTTTTTTAAAAAAAATATGCACATACATTTAGTATCTAACTCGAACATAGTTAATTATACTATGAGAACGAAAAACATAAAGAAGAGCAACAGACTTACAAACTGAGCTCCAGTGTCGTTAAGAATGCCAATTCCAGCGGAAGCAAAATTGGCTCCATTCAGAAGATTTTCACCTTTTAGTTGTGGACTCAAATATGGCAACACGGACTCACCACCTAGTCGTTCACCTGATAATCAACAAAACAGGATAACTATTAGATTAATTACTGCTTAAGTGCATGTTTACTAACACTTAACACTTACTTTAAGAGAAACAAGACTATTATTTTCCAAAAGCTTTAGTAAGATCTAAAACATATGATTTTATTTTTCTAAATCAAACTAAACTAAACATATGGCATGAAAAAACGAAAATGCATGCTTAGTATTGGACATGTGGCCGATGGAAGCAGGCCAGCCCAAAATAAGGTAACTAAAACCTAAAAAATATTATTAATTATTAATGTTTATTACTAAAAATAAAAATAATTTAATTTGCATATAAATAAATAATGTTATGAGTAAATATTTTTTCCTAAGAAAATAAGATCATCGTCTTACCATGACACATCTTTTTCCTAGTAATTATTTAATTTATTATATTAATTGACTTTAATTATTCTATTAGTTCTATTGAAAAGACATATATTCTAGTATTTAATATTGTAAAGTTTGACACAAACTAAAGATAAGTTAAGATAATGATTAATGTGAAGGAATAAAAGGAGTGTGAGAAAGAAAAAGAAAATGATACTTAACTAATAAGATCGGGAATGTTGAGGCCATTGGAAAAACGACCGGTAGGTTTACGAGTTGGATAGTCAATGCCATAAGGAGGGGAATCAGCCCGTGCAGTGGTGGCTAAGTAATTGTTGTTACCACTGTCAACGAGTGAGTCTCCAAATACAAAGAAAGCTCTTGTCTTGGCCTCAACCCCTGGGACAATGATCCCAACTACCAAAACCATACCAAAAACTATCAACATGGAAACAAAAGCATAAGGAATTGCCATTGAGTTGAAAACAACCTTTCGATGTTGATGCAGTATGAGCTCAAGGCTTTTTATAGCCGCTTAATTAATATTTTTTTTTTCAAATTAGAAAGTAAATAAAAATAAAATTTTAAAAAGAAGGATTTTGGGCAGACTCCACCAGCCAATTAGGTTTTGGGTATTGGCTTACATTTGAACTTTTAGGTGGTCTTTAATTAAAATTAAATAATTGAATGATTCTAGTTCTAAAAGGTGTATGAGGCATGTGAAGTGAAAGGATGAGATGCAATTAGAAATTATTTCCGCCGCCCAAGCCCCTCTGTAGAATTAGAAAGAGACGAAAAAGGCGAAAAGTGAAAACGGGTATGTTTCCTGCTGTTGATGCATGCTTTTAATACAACCAATATAATTATCATATATTAATCAATTATTTGGGCTAGTCACGAGTTGAACTTGACTCTTTGAGCCAAGACTCTGTTCAAAACACCTTCGACTTTTTTGCCAACTTTTAAATTATTGCCATTGTCTAATTATTTGTCTGTCTATAATTATTTCTCACTACCAAGGTAAACTTTCACTAACATGTCTATTTCTTCGTAACGAGACTTATAAAAGAACAAGAAAAATACAACCTAGTCACTATTTATTGTTTAAGTATTTGATTATGTAATGTTGTGAAGTAGGATAAAAAAAAGATGTTGATAGAAAATTAAGATCCTTTTTTTGTACAGTTTTACTTGTGTACAGAGAAACTCGAGAGTTTAATTTTAATTTATTATTAGTGTCAATTTTTTTCTATTATCAATTAATTAAAATTTATTTTAGATATAACTTTTTAAGTCTATAATTCTTAATCATACAATAATTTATAATTGAATGAAAATATATATATATAAAAAAAATCTACACTGTGTTAATCTTAAAATTTGATTGGATCAATTGTTTAAAATGACTAACAAAAATTAAACAATTTATTTGAGAAAAGAATTTCGTTTCTCAAAATAGATTTCTGGTTCATTTTAAAGAACTTTTTGGTGGTCTTGTGACTAAAATTAAGTTAAATATGTTACACTACTCCTATTAAAACATGATAAAGAAATGTTGCAAACAACTTAAAGTATCAAAGAAAAATAGTAAATAAAGCAATAAATGATTGGGAAAAGATAATTTTGATTGAGGACCTTATTTACATCTTAGATTATATTATTTATAGAGGCATATAAACAACCGGATATCAATTGTCAGCCATCAAACATTAATTATCAAAATATCAATAGACTATCAATTATCAAATATTAATTATTAACTGTATAAAAAATCTAGTTGAATTTATCGAATAAAATATATAAATTATTATAAAACTTTAATATATATATTTTATTATTACGTATTAATAATAATATCAATCTTCAACTATCAACTATGAATTATCAAGTAACCATCATCATCCTCTGAAGTGATTGTCATAATAACTATCTTGATCAGATAACCCATATCTACTACTAGCAATATGCCTAGACTTCAAATCCCCACCATTAGCAACAAGAAGCCAATTCATCTACTTTTTGAACCCGTGTGCAGAAGTGTTGGATAAATATGATTTATAGCGCTAACAAAATAAACAAACCCAAGACACCTAAATTTGTCCATCAAATCACATTAATCGTCTGGTCCAATGTCTAGATAATTTAGCAGTAAATTTTAGTTAAACTCTTAAACAAAATAATTTTCAAATATATTTTTTAAGAGTAAATCATATAATTTTAATATATACCTTTTCTTTTACTATTTTTAATCTATCACTTCTATAAAAAATATTTTACTTTAATTTATCTATTATTTTAAATTTAAGATAATATTACTTAGTATTTTTCAATTACATCCTTATAAAAAAGAGAAAGAAATATTAGTTTACAAAATATTCAATAATAAATAAGAAATATGTAAAGAACATACTAAAAATTATAGAAATTGAATATCTTGAAATCTTTACATCCTTATTAATTTCATATTAGAGCAGAGGATGAAAATGTGAAAGAAAGTCTAGAAACAGATCGCCAAACAAGTAAAAAGAAAGAAAACATGAACCTTTCCTTTGATTGATATGATTAATAAATGTAAACAAACTTGCGGAAAAAATGTTGTGTAGAAGTTATACTTATTCATCACGTTACCAGGATATCTCTTGTGTTAATTATTATATAGAAGATGAATTATTCTAGACAAAGTCACGAGTGCATTATTCAAAACTATATTCAAATTTCAAACCTTCATATTTTCAACATGTATATGAAAACGTACCGAAGCCAAGAACGAGAAAAAGGCTAGAGAAAATTTACAATGGAATCAGATACGCAGTTTAGGGTTAATTTTTTCTTTTAGGAAAAAAAATACATATAGGCATTGTTGAAAAGTTAGTTAAAAGTAAAAAAAAAAATGTTAAAGTTTTTAAGCATATTTATTAAGTTAAAAATATTTAGTAATATTAATTGATAAATATGAAATAATATAAAAAAACACGTGTATATATTTTTTTGTAATGCATACAAAAATAAGTATCGAAATGAATTACATCAACATTCTCTCAAATTTCGTCAAATACTTTTTGATAATTTTTTTTTACTTTTATACTAACTATTTTAACTATTTAAAATATATTATTGTCACTTTTTTATACATTAACACTCTCTGTATATTATATTCTAATAAGAAGGTTGGTATAAATGTTAAGAAAAATAAAGGATCATGTATATTTTTAAGAAACACTAGTGTAATTTGTCTAAAATTTTAAGTTATAAATCATAAATTCAAATATATTAGTATTTGAAAAAGATAAGTTAATAAAATAAGTTTATTTTTTAAATATTTCTATTTTGATAAAATAATTTTATACATTATTCAAATAAATTATAAATTAATTAAAATAATATGATAAATAGACTCAAAATTTTTAAAAAGTTAAGAAATAAATTATAAACTAATTAAGATAGATTGAAAATAAACACTTTTAAATTTTAATAAGAATATAATCTAATAAACAACTTTATCACTATTCATTTTCTTAAGAACATTTTTTATTTCTCTAATTCAATTACTATAACAATAAGTCAAATTTTGATCTTCTTGTATTTTTAGTCCTTTCATGTTAGGAATTGTTCCTTTTTTATTATTGAAAAATTTATAAAAATAATTTTATCATCTTTTCCTTATATTATGATGTATGATCAAAATTTTCTTTTTATCATCCTTAATACATCATAGTAATTGATCTAAATTTTATATTTTTCTTTCTTTTTGACAAACTTAACTTATATATCTTATGTGCTTCATTCTTTGTTTTAAAATCTTTATAAAATTCTTCAAAAGTTTTACATAGTGTTTTTCTCACACCTTTTCTTATCTTATTCCTAACATTTTGATATTTTGTCCATTTTTTAATATTGTTTCACTTTTAAATTAAATATTTTTTTTCTTACCTAACCTTGGACATTATTATTCACCCACCAGAATTTCTTAAATCTTGGTCCAAAACCCCCTTGATTAATCCAGAACTTCTTTAATTACATTTCTTGTCTTAGATATTTTGTCCCACGTGATGTTAACACTAAAAAAAAAAATTCAATTACCTTCCCCTATTAATTTATGCTTAAAAGTCATACGTTTGTCACTATTTAGTTGCCATTACCATCCTTAGGTTGGAAACTTGTTGAGTTTTTTTGTTTATGTCTTTCTAAATCAACATCAAGGATTACTATGTTGTGTAATAAGACTGTAATTACTTGCAATTCTTACAAACTTTTTACCATCACTTCTTGACATAAATAAATCAATTTGTAATATTAAATTTCCAGATTTATCTTTGATAAGGTGTTTTTACCACTCCTTAAAACAAATATTCATAACCCTGAATTTTTTAAACAAAATAATATATATATATAATTTCAAAATATTATAATAAAAATTAATTAAATAATAATAACATAAATAATACCTAACTAAAATATTTTAGATATTATGTTTAATTAAAATTACAATTTTATGTCAATAATATACACTAATATTTAGTATTTATCTTTATTATACAACTACAAACTAAAAATAATTTATAATTAAAAATACAAACACATTTCAAAATTTTATCATAATAATATTACAATAGTATTTCTAACATTATCAATGTGTTAGGTATGATGTAAGAAAAAAAAAAGTGGAATATAAAAGATGATGATTTTTTTTCCTTTAAAAAAATATGAAATCCACGTAATTATATTTTTTATAAAAATAAAGAAGAAGGGAAGGAAAAACAACACACAAAAATTGTCCTGCCTACCTCCAACACATGCTACATCTATCACAATCCACACAAATGGTGAAAAAATCGTAATCAGTTATATTTTTTAATATTTATTTTTCTTTTCTTTTCTTATTTACTCGTTTCTTTTTTTTCTTTTCTTACAACCAAACATAGTGTACATTAAACATTGTGATTTGTTGTATTCTAGTGTGTTTTGTGATCATTGTTCCTATACTGCACCAGAAAGGTATGGACTTTAAGTTCAATTGAATAGGTTAGAACGTGAACGTTCCAATTTTTAAATGGAGGAGTCACAGAATATGGATTTAGGTGTTTTTTCTTGCACCTCATAAAAATTGCATTCCAATTTGGATTTTCTAGGTTATAAAATTTTATTTGATTTTTATAGAAGAAAAAATTATCCAAACTCATGTTTCTCCATTCCTCCATTTAAAAGTTAAAATTGTCATATTCTAACTTACTCAATTGAACCCCAAGCTCACACTTCACAATAGGGGCTTAAAAAGCTTTAATCCATAAGTTTTTAAAAACCAAATATCTTTGTATTGATAGAATATCATTATACTATCATATTTTTGGTACTAAAGTGACTGAAGTTAGTTTTGTTCTTCTAAGGGGAAAAAAAACCATAGTTAATGTCAATTACTTAAAGCATCTCATTTTTTTGGTACATTTTATAATTTTTAATATTTTCAAATTATTTTTATTTATTTTAATTTAATAATATGTAAGTTTTCTCTTATTTATGAATTAAGAAATCCATAATAACATAAATATTACAAATTACTCAATTCTTAATTTATTTCAAGATTTACGAATCAAACACTCTGTAATTTTTTTAATATAATTTTGAATTGAATAATTCATAATATATATATTATTATGGATTATTCAATCTATAATTATATAAAAAGAATTACATATTAAACAATCTAAAATAACACATATTATGGATTGTTCATTCCGTAATTGTGTTAAAAGTGTCTAATTTGTAAGTTTTAAAATATAATTATAAATTGAACTATTTATAATATATATATTTTATAGATTATTCAGTCCATAATATAGTTAAGAAATTTTAAAAAAATTATAATACTTGAATATAAAAAATAAAAATATTTATGTCTATTTAAAATCTCAATTTTTTAATTATGGAGTACATCAAATATAAATGAGGTGTGTCAAGTAATGTCCCTAATTGACGTGTATTTCCACCTAAGGATTTCTAATATGACATTTGAAATTATGGAATATGGAATATCTATAACAACTTCATCTTCAAATTTATGCTTTTTTTCACAAAAAAGAAGAAGAAAAAGAAAAAGGTATATGCATTTTCATTTTTATACTCTATTATAAACCCGGTTAATGTAAGGTCTTAGGTTTTGGGTTTTTTTTTGTTTTGACATTTACTTATTTTAATGGTGTATGGTAGTATATTTCAACTCATAATATTTTTGCATCAACACATATTGTATTCTTTAATTCCAACTATCTTTAAATGAGTATAATTACCTATTGTACTTTAGTAATAAAATTTGTAATTTATATATAAAAAATATTATTATAGTGTTTATATTTATTTAAATAAATTAGAGTGATACCTTTAAAAGATTTTTTGAATGGCTAATATTTTTCAATTAATTAAAAAAATTTAAAAATATTTACTTGAATAAGTTAGAATTAATATTTCAAACCACCCTAATGGAAAAATATGTCTTGTTGGATTGCTAGAAACCCACATTTCAACATAAAAATAAATACACTCTAAGTCATAAACTTTCAATGAATAGTGAAAATCATTATTTTCCTTTATTGGGATTAAATTGAGTTCATCAAACCTAGTTGATTTAAAATTAAAAACAGCCACCAATTTCCTTGTGATATATGTACTACTAATATTACATTAAAGAAACTTTAATATTCTACATTTTGTTTGATTTAGGAACGAAATAACACATTCTAGTAGAATTTGATTCACAAGTAGTTCTTGCCTTAATTAAGAATGGGTGTGACAACTCATCCTTATTTTTGTCTTGTCCAAGATATTTCGAGGTATGTTGAAGTTGGTGTCACTATTTTATTTTCACATGTCTTTAGAGAAGGGAATTAGGTTGCAGACTTTGGCAAAATATGGCCTAAGCATTTAAAAGGAGTGTGTGTTTGAATTCCCTCCATATTTTTTATTTGTTAGTCTTTTTGTAGACTCTGCTAATGTAACTTTCTTTATAGGTTTAGTTTGGACAATTGACCTTTCTCTTCACAAAAAAAAAAAAGGAACAAAATTATATAAACAAGGAAGAAATAATCTAAACCAAAAGAATAAGGGCAAGAAAAAAGTTGATTTTTAACTTATGTATAAGTTAAAGTTAACTTGTGCATAAAATGAATTAACTATTGGAGAAGTCAACATAAGAGAGATTTTACAAGTTAGCTTATGCATAAGCAATATTAACTTATGAAGAAACTATTTTATTTTTTTCTTCTGTAAGTGCTTACGAAGAAATTTATCCAAACAAGACCTAAAGAGAAGTGAGGCTCTTCACACAATAAAATAGAAAAGAAAAGAATATTCTATTTGCATTTGAATTGGTACTCAATTGGTAAAGGTTGGGATTGGGAGGTAAAGATGGGGAAAGTGTAAAGGTGTTACTCTTTAGCTTGGTAGCAGCCAAAGATGGAGAAATGGTCAATGAGATGATAAAAGTGTTGGGATAATGTGGATGAAGGAATTGATGGTGAAAATGTTGTTGGCAGAAGAGTTGCAAGTGGTGGCACAAATAGAGATGGAGAAGCAGGCATAAAGTTGTTAAATGAGGGGAGGCAAGTGATGGAGATTGAGCGATTGGAGGTAAAGACTAAAGGTGACAAAATAGGCTTCCTAACTTGATGCAGGTCAACTCAATAAAGCTTTTACTGAATTATGATTTTTAAAATGAGACTTAAATATAGTGAAAGCATAATTTTTACAAACTTTTGGGGTTAAGCCTAAATTGAGTCATAACTAAATTGGGCTAAAAAGGCATAAATTTAATCAGTGCCCAAAACTAAAGTCCAAACGTTATATTTCATAAATTGAGTTTGGGACATATCATAGGCTTAATATGGATTACGAGATCTAGCGAATTAAGTTAAGAAGCCTATACTCAATTTGGCCTTCTAAAATGAGGCTTAAGTTAGTAAAAATCTAGTTAATTTGTACAACTTTTTTGCGACCTAAGCCCAAATTAGGGGAATCAAGCCAAAAAGACTTAAATTAATTCTTTCTCAAAATTTAAAGCCCATACCTACAATTCATTAAGCAAGTTTAGGTAAAGTCAAATGTAAGCTCAATGTGAATCACAAATTATAGGAAATCAACTATAAAAACTCACAATAAATTCAAATTTCAAGTCCTATGAAAGCTCGATTTTTATATAAAGGCTTTTGCAAGCTATGACAAAATTGAGCCATGATTAGATTTAGTTACATAGACTTATATTTAATTTGTACTCACAATTTTAAACTCAAGTTGTATATTTTTATTGAATGGGTACAAGTCTAACCTGTTGTAGACTTAACGTGGGTTGCAAGTTATAGAATTTTAAGAAAAAAAAAACTAAATTCAATTTGAACTTTTAAAGTAAGTTGTAAGCCTAGGTTATATGAGCATTTTGAAAGGTAAGTCAAGATCAAACCATCATCCAACTATATGCTAAAAATATATAAATTTAATTTATGCTAAAAATAAAAATCAAAGCCTAAGTCGTACATATTATTAGACAAAATTAGGTTGAGATAGTTAGCTCCAACTCATTTTGTCACCTTTAGCTAAGACTAAATGAGAGGTAGAAAGGACTAAGCAAGAGGTGGAAAAGCTGAAGAAATTGTAAGTACCAAAAGAAATGAGACAACTTCTAAAAACTTAAAATTAGAACTAGAAAACCATTTTTATGTTTTCAAAAGTAAGTTTAAATAGTTTTAAAATTATTTAAAAAACCATTTTAACCTGTTTTTTTTATTATCAAAGCATGTTTTGTTTTCGAATTTATGTTTGAAACAAAAAAATTAAAAATGTACAATCACTCTAAATAAGGCCTAAAACAACTTACATATGTTTTATAAACTAAAATTACTTAGAGTAGAAGTGTGCTTGTTTGCGTTTTTATATATTTTTTATTTTTTAAGATTATGTTTAGGGTGTTAGATTGATAGAAGATGTGAAAGTGCAAAGAAAAATATTATGAGTAACAAAAAATTAAAAATAAGTTAAATTAAAATAACTCTTGCATAAAATCACCAAATGTGCAAATCAACCTACACGAGGTTTTTACAGTTTAATCATTGATCTCGATTTCTAATTTTAAGTATATATTAAATATTTAAAAAGAGAATTTTATCATTTATAATGACTTTATCTAATTTGAACATATATATACTAAAAAATAATAAAATGTGAATTCTTATTACTTTTGTGATTTTAAATTAAAAAATATGTTTAATTATATTGTTTTCTTACATTATAACTAATTAGATTTTCTTCTTTTGATTTTTTAATTACCATAATTAGAGCATTTAACTTTCAAATGTGGCTCCAAAAATATCCCAACAAACCTCAACCCGTTAGGCAGGTTATGAAATTAATCCTAGTTTTGGAGCTTAGTTATATTTAAAGCTTACCTTCCTTTCCCAGTTAATCTTTGAACTTATTAATTATTGCAATTAAATCCTTTTATTACTTTCTCGTCACATTAAACCTCAAATTTTTTTTTTGCTCAACTAATTACAAATTCCGGATGGATTTGGAATATAAAAAGTAATTTAAAAGATTTAGAAGTTGAAAGTTTGATTAAATTTGAAAGATTAATTCAAGAAATACAAATAAAAGAATTTAATTGAAACAATTAAGAAATTGAAAATTTGAATTATAATAATTAAAAAAATTAAGAACTAAATTTAGGTTAAGAATTATTAAGAAACCATCAAGTTACACATTCACGGTAACACAGAGACATTAAAATGAAATTAATTGAGCTTAAAATGTAAAACTCAACCCAAGACAAGACCGGCTTAATTTTTTCCATCACTGCCAATTTTTGGACCTAGGTTGGGGGGGAAGTGGTATTGGACATTAATTTGACTTAGAAATCAACATGGGTTCGATTTTTTTTTTAAATAACTTTGTGTCTTAACTAAGCATGTAGTTAAGAATTTCATTTTTATAATTCGGGGGTGTTAAATAAACTTAAAATTTGTGCATTAATTTGGCTTAGAAATCAACATGGGTTTGATATGGTTTTCAAATAACTTTGTGTCTTAATTAAGTATGCAGTTAAGATTTTGATTTTTTATACAAGTTTATATGAAAAAACATTTATTAAAAAATATTAATTTTTAAGTGAATCTTATTACTGTCTTAAGAGATTAATTGTTGAATCTCGGTAAATATATACCTTAAGTTCATAAAAAATATGAAAACTTAGAAATGGGATCATTTTCTCGACTCCAGAGCTAATCTTCTCTATATTATTGACCAGGTTAAGATGTCTTGGAAATGGTTATACGCTAGATCAAATGGTGCTCTCTGTCTCTTTTCCGATCGGTGGATTAGTCCCAGGGAGTGTTTTCAGAGTTGTTTGTAAGAGCCTTGAGCCACCTGTATAGTGTCTTAGTGCAGCATTTTATGTGTACTCTGGCATTGTTAGTGTTGTGTTATGCTGCTGTTTTTATCACACTGTCTTTTTTGGTGACATCAAGCTCCTTTATAACTTTTGATCTCTGGGCAGGATTCTCATCTTGCTGTATTAATAGCATGTCCTTTATTATGGTTTTCCTTTTTATGTGATGGTTCATGATGCTATCTATTTGTTGATGGTGGAGAATCAATGTAGTTTCTTGATGAATCTTGGCAATACATCTTTGTGTTCGGTGTTATACCCATGCTGCTGGTATATACCTACGTTATGTTGCTCTACTGCAGTGTGTTCTTTGGAGCTTGTGCTAGAAGAAAACTAATTGTCATTGAGTTCAAGGACAATGAGGACGAAGTCCCCTTAAAGGGGTATTGTTTTAAACAGACTTTGCAATATCAGCATTCCATATACAAAGGTTAAGATGTTTTTAATATGATTTTCATTTTGCTCGTCAAAAAAATTTAACGAACTTATTTATACGCATTCGTGGTGTGTTAGATAATGAGCTTGATTGGTTGTATGTCAGTTTACACAATTCGCACGTCTCCTTTCTTATGTCTAAGATAGAAGCTAGTCCATAAAATTTCTGTTTTTGATAATGTTTTCTGAGACACGTTGTAGGCTTTTAACGCTGAACCAAACACATGGATAAAAACTATTACCCAAGATGTTAAGATGATCGCAGGAAAATATTTAAAGAAAAGAGAAAGAAACAAAAAAAATCTTGAAGATAAAAACTCACTCAATTATTATCTTTCTTTTGTACTGCCCAAACGAAGGAGAACGAAGACGGCACTTACCATCATCCATCCACCACAACATTATTATATACTATTCACTGACATAATTTAATTTGAGATTATTATATATATATATATATATTGACACCAAATTTCAGGACATATAACACAAATTAACAGGTAGACTTTTGCAAGACACAAAGGAGGCGCGGTAATAAAATGACAGATCCTTGATTATCTAGTTCTTGGAATCCAAAGCCAAAATGGTGCTGAGATTCATTGGATACATATACTCTGAGGTGCCTGACAATATCTGTTGAACGATCATCTTATTAGCCCTTTCTGATGGATGGAAAGGATCCCAAAACGCATAAATGTCACGGTTAGGGCACAGGTTGGATGCCACAGTGCACAGTCCAAGACCATTGTAGGGTCCTTGACCGCAGCATGCTACTTTTGATGTAACAAATCCTGCATGTTTAACCACGAGCTTTACTACAGATAGCATAAATCGTTAATGCCACATGTAGATTCCGCTTTTAATTTTTTAACTCTGTTTACGATGAAACAAAAATAACTTTTTAAGGGTTAACTAATATCATTTTTCCTATCTATGTTAGACGCAAAAAGAAGCACCCTCCTTTCCAACAAAAAAAATCTGTACAGCAGAGATCCTATTGTACATTATTGGTAACCTATACAAAGAAAGAAAGGAAAAGGATATATTTTCCCTGCCCCGTATGATTGATGCATGGGCCATACCTCTATTAAGTGCATCTACCTAAATTAACTTTATCCGCATTAAGTAGTCCCTTTGTCTTTGTGTACGTTAGTTGCGTGACTTTTATATGTATCGGATTCGATGACATGAAGGATATATACGAATATTATGTAAAAAAAACTTAAAAACAAAAAATCATTTTTTATTTTCTTTTAAATTAAAATTTTAAAAGGATAAAATATATTTTAAGTTGTTCATTTTTTTTGTTAAAATTAATTTCAATCTCCATATTTAAAAAAATGATTTTAGTGTTTGTATTTTTTAATATTTAGTGAATATGATCCTTTTTATGAAACTCATGATACTGAAACAAGAGATGAATTTCACTTAATACGATTGGTAATAAAAAAAAAAAAAAACTAATAGACATAATTAAAACACACATTTGACCTATTTTAAAATTTTGTGGCCAACATTTTCTTTACACGGAACCCAGCAAAGGCTTATTGGATCTACCTACTCTACGGCTCAACAATTAATGAAAAGTATGTAGTCATGAGTGTATATTAGAGTAGCATATATATTTACCATATCGTTGAGGGTTACTGATGAAGTCAATGTGCATCTGTTGTGTGTTGACTCCAATGAAGACATTGGAACCAATTTCGCTATTGAGTTGTTTGATTATCTGAACAAGTTGAGGGTTGAACAAGGACGCCGCACGCTGCAGCTCAGCTGAGCATTCACCGTTGGAGCTTCGCTGGGCCAATTCCGCTGGAACACAACCCAATGGGCCAGTTCCAGTCACCAGAACCCTACGTGCTCCAATTTCGTATAGCCTCTGAAATATAACATTAATATATTCCATTTCAAATTCACTTGTTATGTTATATATGTGCTAGCATTTCAACACTTGTATTATTTTCATTATAATGAAACTTAATTAATTTGACCAAACATGTATTACTGCATGTGCCTTTTATATAATTAATTTGACCGGGAAATGAATTGATTGACCATTGTAAGGAGAAAGACCTAGCTATTAAAGAAGGTTGATGGAAGATGGAATTACGTACCCTCAGAATTTTCTTATACTCAGAGATAAGAAACTTGACATAATCTGGTAAATTGTATTGGCGGGATCTTGCAGAGTATGGCACCAAGTAATAATTATTGACAAAGTCGTTGCCTCCAAGAGTGATGAGGACTAATGCTCCGTTTATTAAACGCTCAGTCTGCTCAGGTCCTATAAGAGCACTCACCCTCTGCTGGTATTCTTGCCAGTACTCCAACTGTCTGTATATTCTGATTATGTTTACCTGCAATTGCAACACACATATACTGTTAACATATATACACATAATCCACCAGTATTTTATGCACAACCAAAAGGCACCGACCACGATGAATTGGGTAAATAGAGTATAAAAATTTCACTGGTCGTAATATATCCATAATAAAAACTAATTAAATCGTTGTCATCTTAATTACAAAAACAACTTATATCACAACTCGGTAAAAAAAGTGTATAGTGATTATTAACATATTAATGAGCATACCATGCGTGACATAAATTTCAGCTAATTTTTTTAAATAAATAAACCGTTTAATTAAAAAGGATATTTTAACTTAAAAAAAAAAAAAAAAGAGTATGCATCTAATCAATTAAATAATCTCTCTAATGTCACTTACAAATTGGATTCCTGTGTCATTGAGAATTCCAATACCAGCAGAAGCAAAGTTGGCACCAACAAGCAATCTTTCCCCGTTGAGCTCGGGATCTAAATAAGGTAACGTGGATTCGGCCCCAAGTGATTGACCTACACATAAATAAACATGATAGATAACAATGAGATAAGCAAGTAGAACATTATATATGTGGACACACGTGGTGGAAGGAAGCACACCTAAGTGGTAACAAAGACACAAAATCAATAATAATAAAAAGAGAATTAATTGAAGTCAGTTAACGGAACTGATGAAGTCAGGAATGTTGTAGCCATTAGAGAAACGGCCAGTGGGTCTTCCCGTTGGGTAATCAAGGCCATAAGGAGGAGCATCTGCTCGAGCTGTAGTCGCCAAAAAGTTGTTGTTCCCATTATCCACAAGCGAATCCCCAAACACAAAGAAAGCACGCTGAGCCTCTGCACCTTTAAAACCCACCACCATTCCCAAAACAATGTAAGAAGCAAAAACCATACAACTAGCCATGGATTTGGACATTGGAAGGAGGAAGAGACAATTTAGTTGCGACTACTGATCAAGTTGTGTGTGCAAGTAGAGGAATGAGGAAGGGGTCTTATATAATGTGGTTTTTGAAAAGGCAAAGGTGAATGGCCCACGTTGCAACAGCTAGTACAGGTAGTTGCATATATGGCTGTGAGGTCATGCCTGGAGTGAGAGAGGGACATGATATATTAAACAGAAATCATGCGTCCATGTAATGTTGCTTGGGAGATTTGACCCTCTTTTATGGGTAGAATTGAAGTACATGTAAATAAATCTCTGCAGTATTACGGACCAAAAAGGAAGAAACCACTGACACCACTGACAATTTCGTTCTATTGCCCGGGCCAGACATTTGCCACTTAAATTAAATGAAACAATCCTTCACATTTTGTATTTTCTACATGCCGGGATACGCCAACTTTTCTAATATTTTTACCATTATATCTTTATTCAAAAACCTTTCTTTCATAAAGCAATTTGTCCCTTCCATGGAGTTTAAATGTGTATTTCACTCAAAATTACCTTAAAAAAAGTATTTGTTTACTACTTTCTCACCACCCTCTCAGAATCTAACAAAAGATAATTAACTACTATAATTTTTTTCAAATAAACTCCTTAATAGACTATTTTAATGCAACAAGTTTACTTAATGAAAGGAATTATTGGATATAAAATAATGAAAATAAAAAATCATTGTAGTTATTTTGTAAACAAAGCCTTTTTTATATAAAAAAATTATTGGGAGAGCTTTAACTCATTCATACTAGCTAGTAACACTGTGAAAGACGAGTACAAGATATTTAAATTTCATGCTGCAAACGATGATACATTTTAAATTCACGTATTTTAGTTTGGTGGGACGTTGAAATTAATGCTTGTGAATAGAAAAAATGGACATGCAAATATTTCTCACACCCCCTTTCCTTCACTACACCATTTCTTTCAACACTATCCAATTATGTTTCAACTAGATAATATTTTCTTAAAATTCATGATTACATGGAAAGTTCCTTTTATACATAAATTATTTATAATCTAAAATTATTTAATTCCTCATTTATATAAATCAAAATTTATATATATATATATTTGAAAATATTCTAAATTATAAAATTATTTGATCACATTCTTATTATTCTTTAATTTTGATACAAATTAACATAACACTTAAAATAATATGAGTTATAATTCAATAATTAAATTGATGAGATTCATCTTTTATATAAAATTATTAATGGTATAACAATTGATAAAAATTACATTAATATACATTTACATGCACATGTAATAGTCCACACACACGTATCCATCCACCCACATTTAATTATATGTTGTGGTCATGTATTTGATCTAGCATAAGTTTTAAAAATATAAGCTCATAAAAATCTTAAGTTAATTTGACTCAAATCACTTACTCATGTGGCTTGAATTTGTGGTGAACTAAATTAACTCATTGATCTAGATCATTTTTATTTTTTTAAATAAATCACTAAAAGCATAAAAGTACTTGATTGGAATTTGAAGACTTGTATTATACTATTGTGACTTGTATTACTAGAACTGTGTTTCTATTTTTGTATATATTATTTTCATTCTTTTTTATTTGTCTTTTAAAATCTTTATATAAAAATTAAGAAATACAATAATTTTTTTTAATTCTAATAAAATAATTACAGGGTTTTTTTTACTTTACTCCATAATAAGTATATGAGCAAATCAATTAAAAAGCATGTGAAAAGTAAAGATATAATAAAAAAGAAAGTAATTAATATTATTTTGAATTTTATTATTATGATCATAATCTTAAAAATCACATTAATTTTTAAAATTATAATAAAATGCTTTAACTAATGCGGGTAATAAAGCTCCTCACATGTATATAGATGCACATGTTAACCAAACATACGTGAAAAATCAAAAACAAATTAAAATATTTGTTAAAATGTGTATTTTATTTAACTGATGTCCCTGTTTGTGTCATTTGACCACTCTCAACTACAATTCTCTCATCATTGTTGTTGTCAACATATAGAGATCTAACATAAAAATGTTTTTTTGTTAATTTTAATGCTAAAGAAATTGTATTTTAATTTTAATTATATAGTTCAAGCATCTTCTGACAGATTTAAATAAGAGAACTTTTCCCCACGTAGCAAATAAATTGATGCTCCTTTCAAAACGTTTCATTATCTATATATGCACTTTCGAGTCGCAATTGATATGTGCCTTTGATTCAAAATTTGATTTCGACTTCTTGCAACATATACCCATTATAATAATAATCCTTGTCTTTATTTGATTACTTTTTCTAACTTAATTTTTAAATAAAATAAGAATAATACTAAAGTTAAAATATTAATTGTTTGAGAAATTTTCAGAATGGACCTTTGGACCAACCTAATCCTAGGATACGACCACCATGGCCACAAAGCTCACGGCATGACGTGCTTCTAATCTGGCATATATAGTAACTCTGTAACTGTATGATTTTACCATAGAACCTTCAGGCTACCAGGATCTCGCTTGTCCAGAGAGATCCATACCTAATAGCTCGGTCTCGGCTTACCAAGTATGCAAGGTAGTGTCTACAAATTTTGAGGTTTTACATCAATTTTATGTTTTAAATTCTACTCTGATATAATTTATGAATAAACTTTTATTTATTTTAACTTTTACAATCCTAAAATATTTCATTCAAATTTAATAAAGATTAAAATAAGTTTTTAATTCTTATCAAATTTTAGATTTTAAGTTTGAGTTTCAATCTTTTTTTTAAAAAAAAATCTATTTTTACTTCTCATTTATTTTTATTATTAATAATTAGTTTCTGAGAGGGACTAACAAGGTAAAAATTTAACTTCTCAAGGACTAATTATGAAAAATAAAAATAAACAATGAATTAGAAATGTACAAAAAAATTAGAAAAAATAAACTTAAAATTTAAAATTTCATAAAAATTAAAAACTTATTTAACTCATTTAATAATCAAATAATTTCAACATCTCACTCTGCCCATTCATTCAATCATTGTCTTGCAATATAGTTTATATCAAATTTAATCTAAAAGGTTTAATTTTGATTTTTTTTTTTACTATGACAATAATTGGAAGCTTATTAATAATATTGGCTAAAACTAAATTTTGGTTTCCTATATATATTATAAGCTTCAATTTAATTTACTCACTTCCAAGCTCGCCCGTTTAAGGGTGTGTTGAAGAGGTTAGCAAATTGTTGGATTTGTTAGCCAAAAATTAAAAAAATGAAAATTTAATTTTATAAAACTAATTTAAATTAATAAATTTAATTAAAAAATATAAAATATATTAATAATTTAGTTTAAATTTATCTTGAATATAAAATT